>CM033454.1:6267500-6545000 GCA_019425755.1 Amaranthus cruentus | reverse complement strand
CGCCGACAGTCCCAAGACAACCGTTATCTCCTCATAACCCTAACCGGGAATGGAAGAGACAAGACCCTAACCCTAACCGGAAAAGGGAAGAACGTCGCCAAGATCCTAACCGGACAAAGGCACGCTCTTTCATGGATGCTAGAGAGATCATTACTAGTCGAAAGCTCCGTACAGGAGGGATAGATGCACGTGCCCTTATCAACTCTAAGAGAAAAGAAAGAGAGCACACTTACCAACAACCTCCATCTCGACGCGAGGAAATATCCCATCAAAGCCCATTGAAGCCCGATCAAGACAAGTTTGATGAAGGTGGACCATCGCACGCTCCATTTGTCTTTAAGACCCCCTTGTCTGCTCGAATTTTAGCTACTCCTAACCGGAGTAAGGTCAAGATCCCGAACATGATGTCCTTTGATGGAACCCAAGATCCCCAAGAACACATAGAATCATATCGTGCTCACATGGCAGTCAATACTACATGTGAGGCTCTTCTGTGTAAGTTCTTTCCTACTACCCTTACCGGGTTGGCTCTGTCTTGGTATACTTCACTACCATGTGGGAGTATTGATAGTTTCTCTCAACTCGAGAAGATATTCTTAGATCATTTTATTGTCTCTAAGAGACAAAAGAAGTCAAGTATCCACCTTATGTCTGTCATCCAACATGAAGGGGAGTTAGTCTCCAGTTACATAAAGAGGTTCCATGATGAAGTCCTTACCATTACAGACATAAGTGATTCTGCAACTGTGCCGGCACTCATTAATGGATTGAAAACTCATAAGTTAAAATGGCAGCTCATTGAGAATGGAGTTACCTCCTATGTCGAAGCAATGCAAATCGCTCAAAGGTTTGTTCAAGCCTCAGATATTTGTAATCCTATAGACTCTCAAGCTAAGAAGAAGAAGGATAAACTACAATCCCAATCTCAGCCACACGCAAACCCTTACCAAAAAGAATACACTGGATACTCTCGAATGGGGTCAGGTAGGCAAGAACCTCCTAGGTTTGATCATAACTACTCAGTGGAAGGGTCAAAAGAGCTGAAGGATGGGGGCTGTGATCCTCGATTCAATTGGAACCGAAAAGACATATTCTATGCAATCAGATCTGAACTTCCAAAACCTCCTCAAGTGAGTACTTCAATGAATAGAAGAAATATGGACTTGTGGTGTGAATATCATAAGGAACATGGTCATACCCTTGCTCATTGTCGAGAACTTAAGAAAGTTTTAGATCGACTTGCAAACGAAGGAAAATTGGGACGCTTCATGAATCAGAATCAACAATATCAACCTTACCGGTCTAGGCAAGGGTCATACAATAATCAAGGGCGGGATCAGAACTCTGATAGGAAAAAAGAGGAGCAAACAAGTGTCACCGAAGGTTTCATAAATGTCATATCCGGCGAATACTCCAGATTTTAGGCAGGTGATAGATCTACCGAGGATAGTGTTCATTTTTTGATAATGTCCAGCGTAGCTACCAGAAGATCTTTGCATGCCATGCAAGTAAAAAGTACTTTAAATTCTAGTAGTAAGCTATAATCGACCCTTGCAAGAGGCAATTATACCTTTTTAAGAAATTAAACATGTAATGAAATCCTTAGAATATCAAGATGAAACTCAATGTGATGAATGATTGAGAAAATTGTGAATGAAGGAAAGAATGAAAGTTAAGAAAAGCTTTGTACAATGTCCAATCTCAACAAACACGCTATTCGCCATTTCAGGACTCTTTGTCAGCCCTTGGCACGAAGATCCTTATAGTCATGGTCTAGAACTAATTTGGGTGGCAAGCTAGCCCCTATTTAGCCAAATTCGTTTCAGGACTCTTTGACAGCCTTTGGCACAAAGATCCTTGTAGTCATTCTGCGGTACTAATTTGGGTGGCACGTTAGCCCCAAATTAGCTTATTCATTTTAGGACTCTTTGTCAGCCCTTGGCACGAAGATCCTAATAGTCGTTGTCCGTACCTAATTTGGGTGGCAAGTTAGCCCCAAATTACCATTATTCCAGGACCTTTTCCTTGGCACAAGATCTATAGTCTTTCAGCCTTTATTTCAGGACCCTTTTTTCAACCTTTGGCACGAAGATCCCTATAGTCTTCATCATGAACTAATTTGGGTGGCAAGTTACCCCCAACTTTGTGAACCTTTGGCACAAATATCTTTACTCGATTGTTTCAAGACCCTTGGACCCAAAACATTAGCCCCAAAAAGGCCCTTTATTTTTCATCTTTTTCCCAATCAAGCCAGGACTCTTTGTCAATCAAAGATCCTTGATAACCCTTTGACTTGACATTCATCAATCCTAACCGGATCAGTCATCTCACATCCTAACCAAATCAATCAACTTGGAACAGTCACGTTATTCAAAGATCTTCTTTCAGATGTTGCTTCCGGATGCACTTGACTCTACAAGTATTTCCATCAAGGCTTTCTGTCATCGTCATGCTCATGGTATACTCTCATTAACCCAAGATAATCGTATGGAATACTAACTCCCTCAAATGGAGAAAGATCTCAACTCTCTCAAATTATTATCCAAGACTTAGGGGCTTATCGAACCCAGGTCAACACCAAGATAGCTCTTTTCAGAAGATAATCAAGTTCATCTACGCTCACTAACATCTGTCCAGGACAACAATATATGTCATGTAATGACCGAATGATCATCATCATTTGGGGCTAATAAGCTACCCTACAGAGTAAAGAGCATGAAGTATTGTCTAATGTTGAAGATCATTCAGACATTCCCCTCCACTTTGAATATGTTGTCAAGAGAAGGGTGAAAAATAAGTATGTGCGCTTACAAACCAAATTGAGCAAAATTCCTCACGAATATTCTAAGTCTTTTAATAAGTCCTAAAAATAAGTGAGATTGAATTTTCAAAGACAACAAGGGTGAAGATGAGAGGGAGGCATGATATGTATACTCGGACTCCCTTGAGCTTCTGAAATGGGTAGCTGAGTTTTATGCTCGGACTCCTTTTTATTCGGGAATGGCAGAAACAAGGACTCCGTGAGTGCAAAAATATCTAAGGCTCTGAGTTCAAGCATGGGCTATCATGAGACATCCTCTAAGATGTTTGTTGATCCCTCAATCCCCACAGACGGCGCCAAACTGTTTCGGGTGAAACTTAGTTACAATTTATATTAAGTGGAGGAAGGGTAATTTATGTTGTATCTCCAAGTAGAAATGTCCACGTGTCGAAGTATAGGGTAGCCCGATCCAATAACTTGAGGTTGAATGTGATTGAAGATGGTCGAATGTGGTTGGAGATCTTCAAACAATCCTACAAAACGAACAAAGGTTACTAGCCCGGGGGTGGCACCCGGGAAAGCCCCTCCGATGCTTAAGTCAGAACGAGGTTAAATATCAAATATGACAATGGAATTACTTAGAGAGAATATGGGGAAAAAAACTTACTTCATTAGGATCCTTTGTGAGTATTTATAGTAGCTGGATTTGTACTGATAATGAAACTGATTGGATCTGACTCACGAACCGATAATCGATGAAACAGACTGATACGTAATCTGAAATTGGGCTTTGACCAACCCATGGACTGTCATTGACTAAATATGAGGCCCAATTAATATTGGGGCCTTGGACCCAAAACATATATATATATATATATATATATATATATATATATATATATATATATATATATATATATATATATATATATATATATATATATATATATATATATATATATATATATATATATATATATATATATATATATATATATGGTTTTGTATGCGAAGAAAATAGGTGATTAAAACGTCATTTTTTCAAAGAGAAAATTACGATGTAAAAAAAGTGTTAATTTTTTTACGTGTTTTTTGAGATATTGTACCGAGTTTTAAGGTTCAAGGGATATATACTCAAAATGTTGATAAACTTTGGAAATTAAAATTAAACTTTGAAACTTTTTTTGAGCGAACTTTGAAACTTTTTGAAAATTGAGATTTTTATAATAAACTGATATTGGACCTGTCAAAACAGGTCGATCGGGTCGGTTGTCGATCGGAAAAATTTCAGTCGGGTTATTATCGGGTGGTCGTTTTGCAGGTTAAGACATTTTCGGGTTGGTCGATTTCGGGTTTTTTCGGTCGATTTTCAGATTCATTATCAGGTTGGATCAATTTTTCCCAGGTCTAGTTGCGAACATCCCAAACCTTTGATTTGAGAATTACACGCTTATATTTAAAAATCAATTAAAAATAATCTTATTTTATAATTTTTTTTTTTATAAAAACTCTTATTTGATTCAAATTTTCTAAATAAGAACTCCACATGAAAAAGCTAAAATGGGAGTGCAAATTCATGTGGATAACACCCGAATGCCCATGGATAATTATCCGATTCGCTGTTATACATTGACGGTAATACTACCAAGTAATAACCCTACATAAGCACATACGACAATTCCCCGCCCTTTTTCATCTGTAGTGGGAGAATTTTTTTTTTATTATGATCAATTTGAATTTATCCAATTAAAATCATTTATTTATTATATATATAAAAAAAATCCCAAAAGGAAAAAAAATCAGTCTTCTTTAAATTTTCCAATCAATTTTAATTTTAGTATTCTTTCTCTCTCTCTTCATCGTACTAACCCGAAATCTCACAAAAAAACTACTTTACACTAACCCTAGCAAATAACGCTAAATTCATCCCTAAAATCCTGCATTTCAGTTTCAAATCACTGAAATTAGGGTCTCAAAAATGAAATCCGATTTAAATTAGATCGAATGATGGTAAGTTTAGGGAAATTTGATTGTTATAACGCTGATTGTATGGGAGACGAAGAAGATGCCGGAGTTTCAAGCAGGTGAAAAACAACGTCGTACGACAACTCCAGCGAAGAAGAAAATCAAGAACGTAAAGAAATCGTCTCATTTGGTTGGGAATTATATTCGGACTCGCGCTGCTGTTGCAAGAGAAGCAGCTGAGAAGAAAGTTGTTCAGACAAGTAGGGATCCTCCGAGAACTAGGTTAGCGGTGAAGGAAGGGAAACAAAAAGTTGAGATTGTGAATATTGATTCTAATTGTGAAAAAGTTCGCAGTTTTGATAATAAAATTAAGAAGAAGGTTAGTAGTAAAGTTCCGGTGATTTTGATTACGTCGAAGGAGAGAGAATCTGAAAAAATGTTGGGAGATGATAGCGGTGGAATAAGTGCTAATAATAAAGCTACTGGTCAAGATGATGATGGAAATAAATCTCCTTTTCCTGAAAGGGTAATTCTTATTTTTGAATTTTGTGTAAATTTTGGTATATATGTTGAAATTATTGTCTCAAATGTGAAATTTGGTTGTCTTTGTTGGGTTTCTTTGACAGGTGCAAGTAGGAGGTTCTCCATGGTATAAGGTGGAAAGGAAATTAGGGAAAGGTGGGTTTGGGCAAGTGTTTGTTGGGCGGCGCGTCACTGGTGGAAATGAACGATCCACTGGTCCAGGGGCCTTGGAGGTGAGTGTTATTATGGTGTGGAGTAAATATTATTTTTTGCATGATCAGTTTTTGTTTTGAATTTTAAATGAGTATTTCAATGGTCTGTGATGAGATTATCTCATCAAAAAATCGTTTTAGGAGCATTTCCATGGTATATGTTTGCTAATGACATTAAATTAGTGTACAAAACAAAAAATTGTCAATGCAAAAATAATATGAGACATGCGTTAGAATAAAAGGGTTTAAACTAAGTTGATCCATGAAAAGTTAATGGAATACTGTTCTAACACGCGAATAATAAGAATAGAGGAATTTCAAACTTTCATTTGGAGGAGCTTCTTCACGTAATTGTTTCCATATTGGCTATTTTTTTCCTACCACGATAACTTGCTTATTGCTCAATGCAAATGGTACAAATTGGAGAGGTGAGATTGTAATATTATGTGATCGAAGTGTACTAGTAAGGCTAAAGAGAAAATTACTACTATTATACCATCAACATTATATGGGTATAGTGTTTGAATTTTGAAAAGACAAGTTGTAGGAAGATGTGGTGGCTGAGATTCATATGTTGTGTTGAAGATAGATCATTTGAAATATGCTAAAAGATAAAATTCAAATTAAAGGCATACAAAATGATTTTGAACGTCACTTATGTTGAAGATAAAATGAGTGTTATTTGCGTTGTTTGATTATGTGTCCCTAGGGCTAAGAAATGCGCGAAGTTGAAACTTTGAGGAGCTTAGAAAAGGATGAGTTAGACTGAAAATCATTTGAATTAGAGTGAAGAATCACATAAAAACTTGGGCTTGTATATGAAAAATTGTGATTCTATATGACTATAGATAGATATTGAGGAGGAGAATATATAAGGATAGTTGGAATTGAGTTTTTGA
This sequence comes from Amaranthus cruentus, assembly GCA_019425755.1. Classification (NCBI taxonomy): domain Eukaryota; kingdom Viridiplantae; phylum Streptophyta; class Magnoliopsida; order Caryophyllales; family Amaranthaceae; genus Amaranthus; species Amaranthus cruentus. Next base: position 6,538,641 of record CM033454.1, on the reverse strand, counting down.
ATTGTAGTACTATATAAAAGATGGTGAAATATTATCATTTTTAGCAAGAATTTCCCATGTTGATTTATTTTAGTCATGTAGCTGATCTCCGCACACTTTTTTGGGTTGGCTTCATGGAAGTGTTTTTCATATTATAGTTGAATTCAACTCATTGACATGAGTAACATGGCAAATAAGCATTCAAGATTATGCAAGCATTGCTTGGAGACAATTCAATTATTTGTTCAGTGAAGGCCAACCAATGATGATATTGATATCAAATATTCATGCTTTACATATATGATACTGTGAAGTGCTTGAATTATATATTTTTTAAGAAGGTTAATTATTAGTGTTATGGCTTCTTTTTATGATTTTAATAGGTGGCCTTGAAGTTTGAACACAAAAACAGCAAAGGTTGTAACTATGGCCCACCATATGAATGGCAAGTGTACAAGTATGTATGAACTTTTTTTAAAGATTGGGAATTTTAATTGTTTTGAGCTTTTTCTATAATATGTCTTCTGATCCCCCCTTTTATCTGTAGTACTCTTGGTGGTAGCCATGGAGTTCCAAAGGTGCATTATAAAGGGAAGCAAGGAGATTATTATGTCATGGTATAGTTGCTTTTCCTTATTCTTTTACAAGTTTGAATCTTATTGGATATGTCCTATATTAATTGCTTAATTGTAGGTGATGGACATGCTTGGACCGAGCTTATGGGATGTGTGGAATTCTTCTGGACAAACGTAAGTGATAGCACTGATTTAGAGAGTACATTGTGCTTATGTATATTATAATTTTTCAAGGACTCAAGGTTGTGGTTGTATAGACTAGTAACCGTTTGGGTAGCTAGTGGCGTCATTGCTTAAATTAAAATTGCTTGCTAAAGAGCAAGCAATGCAGCCTTAAATTGACATTACCATAACGGCTCCCTAACACCCTAGGAGTTAAAGCTTCTATTTCTAGGGTGATAGGGAGTCGTTTTGGGCTTTTAGAAAACTTGCAAATACTTCCCTACACCTTTCGCTTCTTTTGGACAGACCAATGAAGCCAGGATCGTTGGTTTGCATGGCGATCCTCAATCTGGATCGTGCGACCCCAATCGCGGGTCACCGGCGTTCTGGATTTGCCCGGATTCACGATCTGGAACGCCAAATCAGACGATCCTAAACCCTTACTGCAATTAAAAAAATGAGTTTAATGAACTTACTAATTGTTTACTGTTTCTTTACCTCAATGACACCATTAGAAGCTTCAAGTTTTTTGAAGATGGGAGAGATGACAACAATGAAACTGATTTACTCTTATGATTTTTTAGTTCTATTTAATACACTTTCTTTTAATGAAGTTCAACCGTTGAGATTTCTACTTTTGAGAATATAATTAATGTGGAGATAATATTAGAAGGACAAATTGGCAATATTTTATTTGATTTTCTTAATTAGGGGTACTATGTATATGAGTACACTAGTACTATAGGTAGGGGTTGTAGAGTAAATTGTGTTCTTAATTATATATTTACATTGGTAATATGGTATGTGTTGGTATGTGTAAATGTAATAAATGAAGTATGACAGTAATTTAGAATTATTATACTAAATAGTCTTCTCAATTTTAATCACATTTTTATACATAAAAGTTATGTTAAAATTATATTTTAAAAGTAATCGATCCCGAATCGCACCTCGATCCGAAATAAATCGTACCAAAAGAAAAAAAAACGCGACCCAAAACTTTTTCGTTCCCACCCAAAAAATTTAGTACTGGTGAATTTCGACCCCGACCCCGTTCTGCGACACGAATCGTTCCTCGATCCTGGTAACAATGGGACAGACAAATGTTTTAAAAAGCCTGGCCAAGCAGGCTCATAATGGCTTTGTGAGGTTGTGATTTGGTTTCATATATTGGTTGTCCGTCTGAGATGAAGTAGTATTTTGCTCTCAAGTGTTGCTCACATCACAAAATTCTGCATTTTTGGTGTATAACTTTGTTTGGATAAAACTTAAAAGAACCTTTTTTTTGTCACCGGGTTTTGGGTGTTTGTATATTGACTATCGTCTATAAATCGACCAAGTCTTTTATTTATTTGCAGGATGACAACTGAAATGGTTGCCTGTATTGCAGTTGAGTCATTATCAATTCTTGAGAAGATGCATTCAAGAGGGTATGCTAATGCATTTTCATTTTTACTCTTCTGGATAATCTCACTGAATATAATAAGTTTTAGAAATTATCTCTGTTAGTTAAATTCCATTATGTTAATTTTTGGCATGTCATGATTTCCATCATTGTCAGTTATGTGCATGGAGATGTGAAGCCTGAAAACTTTTTACTTGGTCAGCCTTCTACTGCCCAGGAGAAAAAATTGTTTCTTGTTGATCTGGGGCTAGGTAATTCTCTTATCTTACAAGTTCAGACCCTTATAGATGTATAATTAACTCACCTTATGCTCTTTTTAATGATTTTTACATATTCGTTGCAGCTACAAAATGGAGGGATACTTCTAGTGGGCAGCATGTCGAATATGATCAACGTCCTGATATGTTTAGGTAATTGAAAGCAACGAATGTAGTGACTAGTACTAGCGTTGTTCATTGAATCCTTGTCTTATACAGTGTAATGGAAAACTTAATAGGGGAACAGTTCGATATGCAAGTGTCCATGCCCACCTTGGTAGAACAGCTAGCAGAAGAGATGACTTGGAGTCTCTTGCTTATACCCTCATTTTTCTTCTCAGGGGAAGGTTACCATGGCAAGGCTATCAGGTACTCTTCAGTTGATGTAACATTGTCCTGTTAACCTTTTATGTTCAATACATAGACTTCTTACTATATAATCATTTCTTCTAATTTTTGAAGGGTGATAACAAATCATTTTTAGTATGCAAAAAGAAGATGGGAACCTCTCCTGACGCTTTATGTTGTTTCTGTCCGCAACCTCTGAAACAATTTGTTGAGATAGTTGTGAATATGAAATTCGATGAAGAGCCCAACTATTCGAAGCTGATATCTTTATTTGATGGGTTGATTGGGGCCAATCCATCCATACGGCCGTTAAATATTGATGGGGCTCAGAAGGCATGTATAGTTTGTCTAGAATTCTGTATCCGTGTCTCTGTTGATCTTCTGTTTGCTACGTGTTTTAATTGCTCTTACTCTATTATTCTGCCAGATCATCTGCCAAGTTGGACAAAAACGTGGAAGGTTGAATGTTGATGAAGAAGATGATGGGCAACCCAAGAAGAAGGTCCGCATGGGTGTTCCAGCTACTCAGTGGATTTCAGTTTATAATGCACGATCACCTATGAAGCAAAGGTATTATATTTTCTTTTCTTGGGGTCAGGGAACTCTGCAAAATATCAATAATGTCATCTTGTCATTTCCACAGTCCTAACTTCCACATGCTCGTTACTGATGTTTTTTTCTAATTTGTTCTACTCTTGTTGCTTGTAACACTCTTATATCATCGATCTGGTTTTACAAAAAATAGTAAAATGAAATATTAATGCATATTTGCCTTTCTTGCTGAGTCTTCTTTGTTTTGCTTTAGATACCATTACAATGTTGCTGATGCTCGATTGGCCCAGCATGTTGAAAGAGGTAATGCTGACGGTCTTCTTATAAGCTCTGTGGCATCGTGTTCTAATCTGTGGGCATTGATTATGGATGCGGGTACTGGCTTTACTCATCAGATATATGAGCTGTCATCACAGTTCTTGCACAAGGTAGGTATACTTATAATTATTTGCTGTTATATGATGCTTTGATTATATTGGGTATTTAGGGTAATGAATTAACGATATATGATGCTTAAAAATTTGTAGGAGTGGATCATGGAACAATGGGAGAAGAACTTTTATATCAGTTCAGTTGCTGGAGCCAATAACGGCAGCTCCCTTGTAGTGATGTCCAAAGGTTTGTCATTAAGCAATCAGCAATGTTAGTTTTATTGTATGCATCCTGTTGACTGTTTTGTTTTTACTTGAAGATTTTTGTGGACAAGGTTTTTTCTTAATCTTGGTTCCAATGAGCTTTAAGTTTTCCCTGTAAAGGCGGATAGGTTAACGATGATATCTGTCCCAGCTGGCAGATATGGGTGGCTTTTGATGTGCCAGCTCTTGAATTTGGACTAGCGTTAAGAATCTTAACATTTTGTATACATTTATACTTTATTAGGATATGATCTGTTGACTAATTCCCCTAGATAGGCCAACCCATATTGTTGAGACTTCAGATTATGACTTTGGCATATTGGCTTTAATAGGTCCCTGTGATATATTCCCATCTCTTATGTTGACAGGAATGTCTTTTAACAAAGTCCATTTTGAGTGTTATTTGCTTCTAGCCTTATTTGCATCATCTACCTATTTACATTATTTATAATCCTCTTGTTAAGAATTTGTTCTTCCCTTTTTTTGGATGGGACACACTGACCTCCATGACTTGTGGTACTTCAAAGATTTACTTTCGAAAGTATCTTGGATGTTATTAGCGCTTGGTGAATGACTTGTGTGCAATACTAGTTGCATTCAGAGTTAAAACGGCTCTTGAGGGAGTATGGAATATCTATAATTCTGGTGTTTTCATACTTGTATGCTGTTATTTTGATTTCTGGGCCTGTGTTTTTTCATGTGTTGGGCAGTAGCACAAGTACTGTTTCCTTACAATGTATACGTGATGTGCTGTCACAGGCACTCAATTCACTCAGCAGTCGTACAAAGTAAGCGATGCCTTTCCTTTCAAGTGGATAAATAAGAAATGGAGAGAAGGATTTCATGTCACCTCAATGGCTACTGCTGGGACCAGATGGGGCGTTGTCATGTCTCGTAATGCCGGTTTTAGTGATCAGGTTAAAATTTTTGGGACTGGAAATGATAATTGGTGCACTTTGCTGTTTATTTTCTCTATATGTTCCTGGATGTTTTTTTCGAAGCATATGACCTGTTTTTATGACCTATAAGTTGTACTGAATGTGATTCAGAGAATTAGAGGCACTCTTATGTCTACTTTGTTTCAAATGCATCCCATTCATCAGTAGCATTGAAGTTCATTGTTTTATTGAAGAAAATCCTGGAAAGGAGGTTAGTGAAGAGTCCAACACTAGGAGTCTGGATAGCTTTGGTTGAAATACTATCCTTTTTCTGGTTTTATTTTAGATTACTTGTTTGTTTGAACTTTGGATGTATGCTAAAGATGTAAAACTACTGAGAACGAGTGTACAGTCTTAGCACAATTTCACGTAACATAGGATGCCGTGTTAGGACTATCTATTTTTCATATCATTGTACACTCTCTGTCAAGAAAAAGATTTGGTTTAATTTAACTAAATAAGCCTTTGTAAATGTATTTGTCTCCCTTTTTTGTGTCGAATTTGTGTTATATGGCCTTGTGTACCATAAGAAACCTATGCTTGATTGTTACTAATTTAGGGAATCTCTTGGCTAAGTGCAAAGATCACGAGTGTGTGTGTGAATATTGTTTGGAGGTACGGAGTGAAATATTTCCTTTTTGCTTTGTTATGTTTCTTACCATGTACATGTCCATATTTCTTGCTAACAAACTTGGTATTACCCATATAGTATGTCCAATTACCCACTTAAGTAAAAACAGCAACCTCATAAGGGTGCAGGTCTCACCTTTTTTCTAATACGTTCGTGTTAACCGCATTAACCAACTTTATTGTCTCTGCCTACAACTCTCTTTCTACATTCAGGTGCATCCCTTTTTTTTTTAAAAAAAAATTTTAACCTGTACCTTACATAGTAGATAATTCTTTGCTGAAGAGATTATATGACAGTATCTTAAATGGGCTCTTTTTTTGCCTTCTATTTTTCACATTGACAGGTTGTAGAACTAGATTTTTTGTACCCAAGTGAAGGAATTCACAAGCGCTGGGATAGTGGTTATCGAATTACATCAACAGCGGCTAATATTGATCAATCTGCACTTGTTTTGAGTGTACCCAAACGCAGGCCAGGTGACGAAACCCAGGAGACACTGAGGACCTCTCAATTTCCAAGCACGCATGTTAAGGTAATTCCTGTTTAAACATAATAAAATCTTGGTTTCCTGTGCTTCCTTTCCATAAAATGATTAGTAAAAAGGTGATACTTTTCGGCTTTGACCCCACTTTTGTACCTAAGTGGCTAATTTGTATACTTTTCTATTCCACTATACTTGCTACATTTGACTTTTTCGCAATCCATTATGTTATATATTGAACTATACCCATCTATAAATTATAAAAACTTAATATTATGAAGGTATTCGATTAGATAATTTAAACAAGATCTCATTTTTGACTATATTTTTTCTTATACATTAGCCGCAATACATAAAATAAGCTTGAACGATGAATAGTGTCAAAAACGGTTATGTAGCGAGTATTTCAGAACATAGGAAGTATTAATCAGAGAAAGCTCAACGATAAATATACAAATAAGCCTTTTTGCTGATTTGTTGTAATTTTGGGCCGAGTTAATCTAAGAACATGAGTTTTATGCTTTAGGTCACCAGGCAACTATGGTGTAATCGTTTGTTAAATTTGCTTGGTCGTTTCATGTCTGACCTTAATAATGTCTTAGAAGTATAAGATTTCAACAAAAGAAAGTGGTGAGACTCTACGATGATGGATTTATGTGGAGTATATTTTTGTTTGCAAATGGATTGAGGAAAATAAAGTGACGAGAAATAGAAAGATATCCTTCTTATGCGTTCCTTCTCTTTTTCTCATTCTTTTCATTCATTTTCTAAATTATGGAACTAATGTACCGTTTGCGTTATTTACAGGATAAATGGGCGAAGAATCTGTATCTAGCATGCTTGTGCTATGGAAGAACCGTGTCATGATTCCCGTCCCGTGTAATTAGAAAGTTGTATGAGAGAATATGTAAGAAAATAGAATGAACTATTGGCCGTGGAATTAGGAGCCAAGCTGAGGAAACTTTGTTTCCCGAGCAACTAATAGTGAGCAACGGGTTCCTTTATGTTGTATTTACTTATTGGAACAGTACGAGCAACTAATTGAATGATGGTTCAAGAAGCCGCATCGCGGGCAAAGGTTCATTTAGTTTTTATCACCCACATTTTAATATATACTTGCAATTGATTGTAACATTTAAGTTATCTTTATCAATTAAAAAAAATGTTGATAATTCAAATAATTCTAATTTACCATTTTTGTGTTAAAATCATCAAAAACACCATTAAATCAACTAATTCACAATTTTTTACGTCTTAAATTAAAGGTATGAGAAAAACCTTAGATCGATAGAATTAGTATGTTGAATGAAGAAGAGCAATGGTCAATGGTCAATTACTTATTTGCTTTTTCTAATAAAGAACAAAGAGTTAGATCTTGTTTGATCAAGATTCCTCTATTTGATGTTACGAGATTTTGACTTTTAAAAACTGTCATACTCTTGTTTGTTGTTAATAACAACGAGCAAAGCTTACCACAAGCTTAAATGTCAAGATATTTATTTTAGAATAAGTTTTTCCAAACATTTATTTTAGATTTTTTTAATAAAAAGTGCTTTTTATCTTTGAAAATTTAAATTTTCATAATCTATAGAAAATCTGGTTTGACCTGGGCTTGGATATAGAACTCGCCTAAATTTAAATCAATCTTTACACAAATTTTCATTCAAGTTGATTTCAATTAATTAACCCACCTAAATTAATTAAAAGTAAAACATGTACTTAGATTATTACCTTTCACTTGCTTAATGATATCATTTAGAATGCTAAATTTAGCACTTTATTAAATATTAAAACACCGACTTTAATTATACCCTATATATCCCTCTTAATTACCATTACTTTTCATTTTAGTTTGTCCACTAGTTATGCGCTCTTTCCTTTTGTGGCAATGTTCCCACCGTCTTTTTAATTCTATCACCAAATTCATTAATTCTCCACCTTATTTCCTAATTTCTAGTATCAGCTTGTTTTTTTATTCTTCGACCTAATTCTCCTTCCACCGATTTCCTCAAAAGCGCACATAATACTAATTATAAGAGAAATTAAGTATAAAAAGAGTCACTTCAAACATGTCTCACTCTCTAATAAAAAGGTTGTCGCTGCTTATATACTTACTCCGTTTCATAATACTTGCACTTATTATTTTTTTTATTATTTCACAATACTTGCATTATTTTCATTTTTGGCAAAAAAAAAAACCCAATTATACTCTATTTACCTCTATTTTATTCCGACTGATCACATTATTACTTTTTATTCTAATATTCAAGAAAGATAAAACATATAAAAACATATCTAAACTTTAAAGTGAAATTTTCTTAATTTTTAGGAAGACCTATAAAAATGCAAAATGCAAGTAATTGAACGGAAAAAGTACAATAATTTGGCCTTAAGAGAAACAAGAGGTGGTGGTGCATTGCAATTTGCAATTACATTAGGCATTTAGCAAAACCCAGGAAAAAAAAAATCAAGTAATTTTATCAGAGTGAGAGAATGGGGGTCTTACCTTATCTCTCTTCTTCCTCTGTATACTCATCTGTATTTTCCCAACTTTCTCTCATCCCTAAATTTTCACAACCCAATTGTAAGTAAACTATCTCTTCTTATATTGAATTCGTTATTGTTTTATCTGCTACAACTGTAATTTGAACATATTTATTTCCTGGGTTTTCATATTTAATTCTTGTTTTTCAAGCTTATCTGATTTTAGTGCTCGTTTCCCAGTAATCTACATGTTGAAATGTGTTATGTTTTACTATGTAGTTATCATTTTTTGTGTTTTTTAGCCATTTAATCTTAAATAATCAAGAAATGCCCAAAAATTCTGTAGTTATGACCTTTAATATTATGGAGTCTGATTGTGAATTTTGATTGCTATGATTAGTGTCTGTTTTGGTTATCAGTGAACTCAAATTTGGTTGGATTTCGTGTGAGATCAAGTTTGGAGGATTACAATTCTGATACTGGAATTTCTGGCAGTTCTTCAAATGAAAACACTAAAAAGGTTTGTTGTTTTGTGCCATTTTACAATTGATTTGAGTTTGTTAGCAAAAATTAATGCTCTCGTTGAGAGTCGAACTCAAGACCTCCCGCTTACTAAACGGGTGCTCTAACCAACTGAGCTACGAGAGCAATTGATTGTTGATTTAGACATTATAACAATTGATTAATGATTTTAGACATTGTATAAATTTGGATTAAGAAGAGCTGAGGGTGGTTGGTAAAATAACTTATTAGAAATTTTAGCTTATTTTAATATAAATAAAGGGTTTGTTGGTAATCAGCTTGTTGAAAGTTTGAAGCAACTTATTGTTATAAATAATCTGTTTTTGAACAAACTACTCATAGTGTGTTCAAAATTAGCTATCAGTTGGTCAAACCGGTTAATAAAATTTAGCTGGTCAAATCAGCCAATGTAAGCGGCTGTCAACTATTAGTTATCAGTTGTTTGCCGAACACTTTGTATATGGAGTATATATATTAATATATTGCGGAAAGCATTTGAGAACTTTGTGATTTATATGATTTTTTCAATTGCCATTACTAGAGGGGATACATAGTATTGATGTCTTCCTAAATTTATAAATCTTCTCATATGGGTTGTTTACCATGTCCATGTTGTCGGATCGATTTTGAAATGTTGCATCAGTTTAACATTGATTCTCGTATCGCTATTGATTTTTACATAATAGAAACTTCATTTGGAAGTTGGGTCAAAGTCAGGTTCGATTACAAGGTCAGGTTGGATCGTCGGTTTTGTTTTAAACACATCCCCTAAAACCTATGATGACATCAAATTTTAGGATGCACTAAAGTATAAGATGTTTGAGAATCACGGGTTAACCTAGTGGGTTGAAGGGTTCGATTCTCACCATCTACAATAATGATTAATTCACCTTCCCCTTCGGCCTTCCCTGTCCCCAAATCAAAAACAAAAAGAAATGCAGTTGTTTGTTTTGCTCAACTGATAAGATCTTTATTTCATGGGGATTACATCTTGAACTTTTTTCCTGTGTTGCAGGATGATCAAGTTGTAGCCTCTCGAAGACTTTGCCTTACTTGCTTATGTTCAACTTTAGCTTTGATAAGCCCCTCGGGTAATTCCTCCAAACAAGAAGCCGTTGCTGCTGAATTTAAAGAGAGAGCAGTTTGCCGTAATTGTAATGGTAGTGGTGCTATCATATGTAAGTCATTTTGTTGAAATGCATGATGTTGTTTTCCATAACGAAGAAGCACTTTCTTTAGTCGTGATGAAAATAACAAGATTTATCTGTTTCGATACAAGGATGGTATTGAATTATCATATACATTTAATAGTTGTTGAAGTTAAACCCTTTTGTTAATTTTGTGCACCGAAAATTCAAGTTTAGTGCGTACCCAATTTGTCTTTCCGTGCAATATGATCAGTCTAACATAATTTGCTAGCTAATTCGTTTTTTGAATTGGTAATTTGCTAATATATCTCAATAATTGTCCAAAACAACCGTAATTCACTTTTTTGGATTTGCGATTCACGAAGAGATTAGTGAATCATGTGATACCAAATATGAACATTTTGTCTTAACTATGTTAAGTAATGAAATTCATTCTAAGGGGGTGTTTGGTATAGATATTGTAATGGAAAGGGAAACAAAACCAATGAAGAAAGCTTTTGTTTCCAATGGATCATTAGCAGTACAAAGTAACGTAATCCATTACCGCTTAATAACCCATTACGTTACTTTTCATTTCAAACAAACTAGTAGTAATGGTATTCATCATTTGTTTCCGTTTCCCTCTTACAGTTTTCATACCAAACACTTCCTAAGTTTCAGCAAGTCCCCGTGATTGCGGGTAGGCATAGTTTTGATTATTGAAACATATAGTCGGATATATTTGATAAATTCACATGTATAGTTTTATCATTACTTCAACGCTTGTCTTAAAGTTCTTCAGCTTTTGTTTATATTGTGTAAGATGTTTCTTTTGCCCTTTTCATTTAGGTGATATGTGTGGTGGTACAGGAAAATGGAAGGCTTTGAATAGAAAGCGTGCTAAAGATGTATATGAGTTTACCGAGTGTCCTAATTGTTACGGTAAGTACATTTGAGAACTCGCATTTATGGACTTCATACGTAGCACAAACTCTGCATAGTGTAATTTGGCCATATGCTTTCGTTTGCCTTTATTGTTGTATATAGGTCGAGGAAAACTTGTTTGCCCTGTTTGTTTGGGTACTGGTTTACCGAATAATAAAGGACTCTTGAGAAGGCCTGAAGCAAGGAAATTGCTGGATAAGATGTATAATGGTCGGTTACTTCCGGGTTCTTAAGTAAGTTTTTCTCAGTACTTTCTTCAGTTTTAGATATCTGCATGACTGTATCAGGATTACTTAAAATACGGTTTACTTATTCCGTTGAAATTAGTTCTTACATTGTCTCGATCTCCAACGTTGGAAAATTTATATCATAATGATGATTAAAATTGGAGTATATCATCATCGTTATCATTATAACCCGTATATCCCGCTTGTAGAAGCTCTAATTAGGGTTTAGGGAGGGTTGGATGTCGGCATACCATGCCCTTATCGATAGAGATAATGAGATTGCAGCCGTTGAGAGTTAAGACCCCCGGTTCAAGAATGACTACTAAAATGTGTTGGGAATAATATCTCCTTGGCTTATGAAGAATATGCCCCTGTGTTTCCACGATCATGTGCTGGTATTCACAAAAAGTCCAGCCTAATTTAACAAAATAAAAATGTTATCTTTGGCTACAAATTGCCTAAATAAGTGTTGCTTTGCCCGCAGATAGAGGATCTATGCAAAACCCGAAAGAAAAATAGTGTCGTCTTCAACATTTAGATTGTTCGCGGCGAAGCAACTTGAACGTTTAGAGAAGAGTTCCAGATATGTATGTAAATTGTAGCATGAGCTTGTTCAGCTATAGAATCCTGTCTAAATGTGGTGTATACTTCAGTACATTATATTTTGGTTGGCTTAATTTCAATGTTATAATATCCCATTTAACCTTTGATGGGGAAATACACACAAAAAATTAGTGAACAATTCACATCCCATTCTTCTTGTGTGCTGTTTTTCTTGGGCATGGTAGTTTGTTTCCCAAAATCGTTTATTGTGAGTGCACACGATAGTCGGTGTCGTGTTATTCTTGGAGCAGGGTATCTCTTGAGAGACCGTTTTTTGTAAAGACGACTCTCAAAAGTTCAATTGTGAGTGCACACGATAGTCGGTGTCGTGTTATTCTTGGAGCAGGGTATCTCTTGAGAGACCGTTTTTTGTAAAGACGACTCTTAAAAGTTCAGCCCAAATCTATATTTAGAGTTGTAACAATATATATTTAGAATTAGGATCAGCTTGAAGTCGCCTTTATAAAACGTCCATAGCTTTGTGTTCTTGGAGGGAGGGAAGTCGGGATAATCTGTTTGCACCCCGGTAGTCCTAAAATCGTATTTTAGGACTATGGTGTCTCCACGTCAAGTCAATCTTTATTTTCTCCACGTCACACTGTCAATAAATTTAGTTTAGTTTAAGTATAATTTAACTTATTTTAATTTAATTTAATGTAATGTAATTCAATCCAATCATATTTAGTCTAGTTAGTTTGATTTCATTATTCAGCTCGCTTACATCATTTCTCTCTCTTATTTTTTGGGCATTTTTCAATTTTAATCTTAAAAGTATCAATTTTGACCATAAAGATATCCATTTCAACGTAAAGTAGTATTTGAACATATCAATTAAATTAAAAATTTCAATTTGAACCTATAGTGATCAATTTTGACGTTAAAGTGATCGATTTCTACCCAATATTATTGACAGTGATAAGTATTGAATTGTATGTTGTTATGTAGTTCATTTATTTTGTATAATTGATATAATTAACATCATAACAGAAACAAGATAATGTCATAATTGATGCATGTTTGGTAATAACGGTAAGTGATAAGTATTGAATTGTATATTGTTATGTAGTTCATTTATTTTGTTATTAATTGATATAGTTAACATCATAACAGAAACAAGATAAGGTCATAATAATTGATGCATGTTTGGTAATAACAGTAACGGTTACATTGTGTTATTTGTACTGAATTTTTTTACTGTTTTTTTTAGTTTCTGATATTTATGCTTTTAATATGTAAATTGATACTATTGATAGTGTTATTGACCATTCATTTGTTGTTTCAAATTCATTCATAGAAATAGAATGATAAAATAATAACATTTTATTAACTTTTCTCAAATTATGAAACAGAACCATATTTAGGTAGAAATTGATTAGTTTAACGCCATAATTGATCACTTATAGGTTTAAATTGAAATTTTTACTTTAGTTGATATGTTTAAGTACTACTTTACGTTGAAATTGATATCTTTAAGGTTAAAATTGATACCTTTAAAGTCCAAATTAAAAAATGCTCAGAAAATGAAAAAAAAACCAAAAAATAAAAATTTGAAGGACAAAGCGCGCGCGTGTAGTACACGCGCCTAACAATGGGCCGGCCCAGATCTCATCTTAGAATAGGACGATCTCATCCAAATTTTTGTGTTCTTTATAATACATTACTTTAAACATAATATACGTCAAAGGTGCTAATTAGAGAAGAACTAATTATATAACTTATTTCATGGTGAGAGGGTTTCATACTAGACTCGTTGGTTACTTTTTTAATTGTTCACAAATTTATTATGGAAAATCAAATTTCATTTCTAATAATACTTCACAAGTTTTTCTAGTTTGACCATACACCATGAATCCATGACTAAGTCAATTATCAATAGTATGCGGACGTTGAATAGGTCCATCAAACATGATATCATATGCATTTACTTGTTACTTCAATTATAGTAGTAAGAACATAATATAATGTAAGCTAGTTAATATAAAATTTCATAATTCACCAACTAAATAATTTTCTTTTCTTATTATTGTATTCAGTCTAATATACTTTAATTTAGTCTGTATAAATATGTGACAATCTAAACCCATATAGATGGGTGAATCCGCCTATCACTTATTTGTAATTACTTTGTATGACGAGGTTTCTAACATACGATTCTCATGAAACAAATGTGATACTTTGACCACTTATTCTATAATCAGACTGAGTAATTTAAGTAAACGTGCAATTATTAATATCATTTTCCTACAAAATATATCATATTTTTCCACTGAATATGTCACTATTAGTTATAAATATTTAATAACAGAGTTTTATAAATATACCAACTCATGAGCGTAAATTTTATATTAGGTTTCTTGTGCGATTCAAATAAATAGCTATTTCCTCTCACTTGCCTCCAAGTCCTACGTCAAATGGCTATTTAAAAACACAACAATGATAGAACTTATTACCAACCATCAAAATTTTGTAATACATATATTCATTATATATATAGACACCATAGTTAGAAAGATAGGCCTATCTTTAATCTTTTGTTGGAAAAATTAATGGAATCAATATTTCAAATGTCTTTAAGTGATATCTTAACACATTTTGTGTTATTTTTGTTAGTTCAAGCTTTGGTTTATTTGATACTAACAAAGTCTTCCAATATTTTCGTAACCAACGACACAAACTCGAGATCTTTCAATTTTAATCAAGCTCGTTCGAGTAGTATTGGTCGGATTCTTTCTATATTTTCCGATTTGCCCTCTTCATCTTCACCTAGAGATCTCCCATCACCTCATGAAGAAGATGGAGCTAAGTTATAGCATGATTATGTTAGAGTGAATATATATATATATATATATATATATATATATATATATATATATATATATATATATATATATATTATAATATATATATATATATATATATATATATATATATATATATATATATATATATATATATATATATATATATATATATATATATATATATATATATATATATATATATATATATATATATATATAATGATTAAATTATGTACATATCAATTGGAGAATAAGATTGTTGTATGTTAATAGGTCAACTATTGAAACATCTTTGTAGGTTTTATGTTGTTGACTTTTAATCAATTTCATTGATGAGTTGACTTTCTTATTGGAGAAAGAATGTAAAAATCTTTTTTTCTTAAATAGTTAAGTACTTTAATTTGTCATCATATTTTTGGAATAAAAGAGTATGATGTTTTGTTCAATAAGATATCTTGTTACCTACTTCTTCCTCCGAATCAGTTTAGATGTCCCATTTTCTTATTTGGCAAAACCATACCAATTGTCTCATTTCCTTTTTTGTCTATCCTTTTTTTACCTAAATACCCCCACTTTTCCAATTCCCAATACCCAACTACCACCTTTACAATTAATTTAATCAATTAAAATACCCAACTACCACTTTTTTAATGGACCCCACTCAACCCTTAAAATCCGTGAAATCCCAAATGGAACATTTAAACTGATTCAGTGGGAGTATTTACGATTACATATGATTAATGAAGGGCATGGATGAGATAGTGCGAATACAATTGTTTTGCATTTGTTGTGTCAACTACCAAATCACATAATGTAGGAGGTGACTCATCACATTGCTCGGTCACACAATGATATACACACTAGAAAATAGTATGTGTGCATTGGAGGTGACCAATTGACTTTTGCATTTGTTGTGTCAACTACCAAATCACACTTAATATATATATATATATATATATATATATATATATATATATATATATATATATATATATATATATATATATATATATATATATATATATATATATATATATATATATATATATATATATATATATATATATATATATATATATATATATATATATATATATAGAAAAGTTTAAAACTTAACACTAATTAAAAACTACAATTTATGGGGGCCCTGAGCGTAGACACGCCTTGCTCTTGCTTAGGGCCGGCCTTGCCAATTGAGGTTTGAGTCAATGGATGAAGCTAAGAAAAGGGGTGCATATAGGGTGCCACGACTAGCCAACAAGCTCGTCCAGTAGGCGTATTTAGACCTTGATCATTCAAGCACATGGTTGGCTCTTTTGAGCAGGTTGTTCAGTACGCCAATACACATAATATATTATTATTATGTTTCTTTGGTGGGCACGTATTGTACAATTACTAGTGTCATTCTATTGGTTGGGCTTTATATATACACAAATTCTTATGAGAGAAGGTTTCTTTAAGAGATCATTTCTAATTGGGTTGGTCCATTACGGAAAATATAAAGTAAATATAGGCAATAAGCTTTTAATGGATTGGGCCTGAGAGACGTCTCTAAAAAAAGATGGTCTCTCAGAAGACTGACTGTTATATATATAAGGCCTAAATAAGCTTTAGAATTAGGAGGAGGCTAATACGTAGGAGAAATAGGGTTAGAAAGCTCTAGTGTGTCTACTTGTATTAATTTGTGTGCTTTCAAGTCTTGTGAAAGTGTATCCATTCCATGATGGTAGTTTTGGCTCATGTTAGCTGGCTTCTTCTTGAAATATTAATTATATTCCTTGATTTTTATTTGACAATTGTTAAATATTAATTGAGAAATAATTATAAAAAAAAAATACTAATGTCATGCAGTATCGTGTGTTTAAATTTTAGCAGCCTTCTCATACCTATTCAAGCACGATCTTAGTTTGCAACTTATAACCCGCTAATTATTGGTGGAACTTCAAGTAAATATTAGATTGAATAAAAAATTGAAAAGTCTAGTACTACACCACTTGTTGCTTCGAAAAAAATCGAAAATTACAGGGTCAAGCTTGACCGTCATTCAAGCTCAACGGTTTGACTTGTTATCCCAATTTCATCTCACAATCTTCTATACTACATACTAAAACTATTCTCATTTAGGACACATGTCACTTCCTAAGCAATTCAATTCCCTCCAAAATGCTATTGTATGGTAAAATTGGCAATAATAGGCAAAAATTGATGATTGATAATTTCTATACGGTCACAAAGAGGTATTTATGGCAATACTCAATGCAGATTTTATGGCCGTCACTATACTATGGCAAAATTGGCAATAATAGGCAAAAATTGATGATTGATTATTTATGGCAATAGATAATATATTGATATTGGTCAAAAAAGTGTATGCAAATTTCTATACGGTCAAATAAATATTTGTGGCAATATTTATGGAAATTGGTCAAACGTCATTATAAAATGGTCAACAATGTGCATAACTCTATTATTTCTTCTATTATATATATCAACAATAAAAAAGGTCATAGTTACTTTTTGATAAAACATTCTTGAACACTCTAGCACAATGCATACAACACAATATAATCACATTGACGATGTGAATGGAATGAAAGATGATTGGGTCTTAAATGTAATGATTGTTCGTATTTGGTTTAGCACCTACAACATGGATATGGTATTTGTAGATGAAAAGGTAATAATGTTACCTACTTTATTGAATTTTTTGATCTACATTGCATACTCATTGATATAATATTATAATTTTTAACGTTTTATAAATTCTTAATAGGGAGGAAAAATACATTCAATTCTCAAACAAAATTTACAAGCCAAATTTAGAGCACAACTCCGTGAAGGAAAACAAATTACAATAGCCAATGTTGGTGTTGGGACATCATCTGGACAATATAAACCAACTTCGAATCAATATAGACTATTCTTCAAATCGACTACCATTGTAACCGAAGTTTTAGAACCAACTATCTCAAAGTATGGTTTCTCATTCACTACATTTGAAGACATTCTCAATAATCAATGCGACCAAAGTGTTTTAGTTGGTAAGCTTCTATTATACAATTTTGAAGAAAATCTTGAATTTCCATAATTAGAAAATAATTTTAATTTTAATGGTGTGTATTATTCATGTAGACGTTATTGGAATTGTGGCAAAATAAAAAATGTTGGCGAGTTTGAGCGAAATGGACAATCGGTTAAAAGAGTCACATTTGAGTTGTTAGACACAAAGTGAGTATTTTATATGATTTTTACTTATTATGGAAAGATTCACATTAACAATACTATTGATTTGAATTTTTCTATGAATTTTACTTACGCAGGAAAAACACGATAGATTGCACGTTATTCGGATCAAGTGCGAATGAGTTGATGAACTACATGGAGAATAATAATCAACCAACATTTATCATCGTTCAGTTTGCAAAGATTAGTAGTTGGAATGGTAATAATACATTAATTTATTAATTACATTTAGTATTTATACAATTATTGGAGGCGGCTATTGTAATATTTTTAATAAACTATTATAGGTACAATGAAGATACAAAGTGCATTTGAAGTTTCACGAATTTTCATCAATGATAACATTGAAGAAATAAACGCGTTTATTTGTAGGTTTGTCCTATTATTTAAATCAAAAACCTCTAAGAAATATAATAATTAAATATTTAATTTCAATAAAAATGTCATTTACAGTTTTGATTTCACAAGTGAAGCCCCTACAAGTACTACAAACTTTCATAGTCACTTATCACATAATAGTCAAGATGATTTCTTGGACCCGGCACAAAGAAAACAAATTGGAGGAATAAGTGATATTGAAAAGGCATGTTTGATATTTGTGTACTATTATTGTTAATTAATTAATTCATTATATTATTATTATTATTCTTAAAGTTTCATGGATTAAATATATTGTTAATTATTTTTCCAACTCTAGGTGGGTACTTATACCGTTTTAGCTATGATTGTTGGATTTGATGATGTGGATGGTTGGTGTTACAATGGGTGCAACAAAGATATGAAAAAAGTTCAAGAAATTGACATTGACGGAGTGAAAAAATTGAGATGAGAAAAGTGCAATGATTTTGTGACAGATGTCTCACCAAAGTTCAAAGTCAAAATTAGGGTCATTGATGAGACTGGCAGTGCAACTTTCATCATCTTTGAACGTGAAATGTCTAGACTTTTAGGCAAGACCGCTCTACAAATTCGACAAAAACAAGTCAATGTATATTATCTTAACTTTGACTAATGTTATTTCTAAGTTATCGAATTTACATATGTATTTAATTTTTTATTTAAATATAATACAGGATGCATGTGATGATGTTTTCCCGAAAGAGTTGAAACAAATTGTGGACAAAAATTTTTTATTTAAGTTTGCAGTGACAGAGTATAATTTGACAAATTGTTATGAAATATATAGAGTTGTTATGGCCTCGGATGACCTTGAATTGATTAATTCTTTTATGAGTTCAGAATTATCTAATAAGGTATGTGACAATATTTATTGGGTTATTTGTTTGGTACTTTTAATTTTGCATAAATTAATATTAATATAAAAGGAATAATTAACTATTTCTTTTTTTGTATATAGGATATGACAGTTAATGATGACACAAACTCGGAGATATGTTCTAATAGTTGCACCACACCCACAAATAAAAGGAATTTTGAAGAGTTGGAGTGTATTGGTGAAGCTAAAGAGTTGCAAACATTCGAACTGTCAACAAGTACAAAGAGGAAAGTCATTGTTAAAAAGGAAATTGAAGAATAATTAAGCTATTTACTATCTTTAGTTTTGTGTAGAATAAAGAATTCATGTTCTAATAGTGGTGATTGACGATGACTTATCTCATCTCAATAATATTATTTTAGATTTGATGATGGTATCTTTGGTTTTGATGGACGAAAATATTGTATCAGCCAAAATGGATTAAATATATTTACTATCTTTAGTTTTTTGTAGAATAAAAAATTCTACAAAGGTATATTGGTGATTGATGATGACTTATTTCAATAATATCATGTTGGTATCTTTTATTTTAATACACGGAAATATTGTATCTACTTACTAAAAATAGCCACCTCAAAATATTCGCCTCAGCACAATAAGAAACAAATGGTAAGTAAAAAATGGTAATAAAATTGGTCAATCTTAAAATTAAGCACATCAAAAATCAAAGTAAAAATGGTAAGTAAAATTCAGCCATAAGAGTCAATGTCGAGGTCTATCACGCACATCATTTTATGGGAATTTTATGGCAATAAAGAATTGATCAAACAATATCAAAGTAAAATTTGACTTAATCACTTTTAAAAAATGAAAATCAAAGTAATAATTTAAGTAAGAGAATAATTCAAGCAAAAGAGAATAACGTTCTTTAAAAAAAAGAACGTAGGTCATAGAATCACGAATATTTATTTATGACAATAGAAGACAATTAGTCAAACATTGGTCAAACATTGTGCACCCGACATTCAAAGAAGCTTGCTATGCATTGGGCTTACTTGACGATGACAAAGAGTACATTGACGGCATAAAAGAAGCAAGTTTTTGGGGTTCAGCGCATTACTTAAGATGTCTTTTTGTGACATTATTACACTCGGGCAGTATTTCTAGACCGGAGTTTGTGTGGCAGAACACATAGCATCTTCTTGGGGATGATATTATTCATAGACAGCGGAATATTCTTCAAGTTCAGAGTAATTTTTACTATTATCTTCATATTGTTTTTTCTTTTACTCGATAATTTGTCCAAAAAATTTGTAATAAATGAAAAAATGATTCCAATATCTAATTTTATAATTAAATTTTCAGATTTGCAACTAAGTGAAGATGCCATAAAGAACTACACATTGGCAGAAATTGAAAAGTTGCTTCAAAGTATTGGTCGTAGTCTTTGTCAATATGAAACAATGCCTCTTCCTGATCTACACTTGGTTTCTGAAGGGACAAACAAACTAATTCAAGATGAACTCAATTATGATAGAGATGTTATGGATGAAGAACATAAAAGGTTGGTTTTGTGTCTTACGGAAGAACAAAAAGACATCTATAACCAAATTATGCAAGCTGTAGAACAAAACATAGGGGGTGTTTTCTTTGTTTATGGATATGGTGGAACAGGAAAAACATTCTTATGGAGAACGCTTTCAGCTGCTATTAGAAGTCGAGGACAAATTGTGCTTAATACTGCTTCGAGTGGAATTGCCGCACTTCTTCTTCCCGGAGGTAGAACGGCTCATTCTAGGTTTCGAATCCCAATTAATGTGACTGAATCTTCTACGTGTGAAATCAAGCAAAAATCACCCTTAGCCGAGCTTCTCATTAAAGCAAAGCTTATTATTTGGGATGAAGCACCTATGGTTCACATAAATTGTTTTGAAGCCTTGGACAGAAGTTTAAAGGACATACTTAGAGTTTCCAATCCAAGAAGCGGGGAATATCCATTTGGTGGAAAAGTTATTGTCTTTGGAGGAGACTTAAGACAAATTCTACCGGTCATTCCGAAAGCATCCCGTCAAGATATTGTTCATGCCACTATTAACTCTTCGTTCTTGTGGGAATTTTGTCGAGTATTGACATTAACAAGAAATATGAGACTTCAAACCGGATGTTCAAATTCAAATGCGAAAAAGTTAAAAGAATTTGCAGATTGGATTTTGAGAATTGGCGACGGAAAAGAGGGAGAGGGAAATGATGGAGAAGGTATTGTGGACATTCCTGATGATTTGATCATTAAGGATGATTCAAATAATCCTATATCAGCTATAATAGATAGTGTCTATCCAAATCTTACACAAAATTTGGATAATTTAACTTATCTTCAGGAAAGGGCCATTTTAGCTCCTACTCATGAGTGTGTAGAGAAGGTCAATGAGGAGTTATTATCATTGGTGGTAGGGGAAGAGAAAATATATTTTAGTTCTGATAGTATTTGCAAAACAGACATGAATGCCCAGAATAATGAAGAATTATATTCTACTGACTTCTTAAATAGCATTAAATGCTCAGGGTTACCTAATCACATTCTAAAGCTGAAACTTGGTGTCCCAGTCA
Organism: Amaranthus cruentus; assembly: GCA_019425755.1. Taxonomy (NCBI): domain Eukaryota; kingdom Viridiplantae; phylum Streptophyta; class Magnoliopsida; order Caryophyllales; family Amaranthaceae; genus Amaranthus; species Amaranthus cruentus. The sequence continues at coordinate 6,516,903 of CM033454.1, read as the reverse complement.
TGTTACTTAGGAATATAGACCAACAATCTGGTTTGTGTAACGGTACTCGATTAGTTATTACACAAATGGGTGATCATATTATTGAGGCTAAGGTAATTTCGGGAAGTCATATTGGGCATAAAGTTTTTGTTCCACGTATGATTTTAAGCCCATCAGATACCAATTTTCCATTCAGATTACAAAGAAGGCAGTTTCCGTTAGTTGTTTGTTTTGCAATGACCATTAACAAAAGCCAAGGCCAATCACTCTCAAATGTGGGAATATATCTTCCAAGACCAGTATTTAGCCATGGTCAACTATACGTTGCTGTGTCAAGGGTTACAAGTAGAAAGGGGTTGAAAATTTTGATATGTGACAACGAAGGTCGTGCATCAGCTAGAACTGCTAATGTAGTATATAAAGAAGTCTTTCAGAATTTATCATGAATTTCCTCTGCTCTGGTATAATCTCAATCATTTTACATTTGCAATCCTTTTACAACTTTGCATTTGTGATACCTTTAACAATTCATTTTATGGTACTTGATTTTATGTTTTGAGCTAATCTGAAGCATTTTTGTAATGGTGTTATAATTTTTTGTGACATAAATTTAGTTTGTATTCAAAATAATTACTCTTATGGCTAATCACAAAGAACTATTATCTATGAGAATAAATTATAACACTGATAATTTTAAATAGCTAAATAACATGATAACTTTTTACAATTTAGTTAGAAGATTTTGATATGACAATTGCTTCCTATTTTATCTTAGAAACCATAAGAGTAAATTATAAATTTTAGCTCTTATGTATCACATATACAAAGTAATAACTGTACAGCATTTGTATGACCCAATTAAAATGAGTTGTTTTTGTCTAAGTAATTAGTTTGACTAATGTAATTGCAAATCAGTACCCTAATGTTGTAATTTTATAAGACATGGGCTACTCTATAAGACATGGGAAAAAGCCATAAATAAAGAATTTTAAACGATTATTGTACTTACCCAATTCATCATACAATTTAAGTTCAATCCCTAATAAATTTGCAAAAAAAAATTCCATAAACAACAGGGTATCATGAAAGGGAGATAGAGTACATATTTCTCATATAATCACTCTCACCATCACAATCATATTCACATTTGCTTCTAAAGCTAACTTGAGCATTTTTAAACGATTAAGAAACAATTTACATTTTACATTTTCTTCATCTGCATGTTAATTTAACTATGAAAAAGTGATCAATACAAAGTACATCTTACTGTTTTGGTATTTAGATTTTACATTTTCTTAAATCAATTTATACTTTTATTAATCAAAAGAATAATTTCAAAAATTAATTTAAGATAAAGAATCAAACCTGCAATAGAGGAATTCCTTTCTTGATTTAGTTGCTTCTTTATAGATCCATTGGATTCTACCATTTATATCTATACATTATTTTCTAGATCCATTGAATTCAACTATTTGAAAAAATGGGAAGGAAATGGTGGAGAAGATGAATTCTTAGTTTTAAAAATAAATACGGGGTAAAAATGGTGAAAATAAATTGATAGTTTTAAGAGGGATTATGAAAGATTGGAGTTGAAAATGATGAGTGAAAAAATGGTGAAGATGAATAATGGTGGTAAAATGGGAAATAATGGAGAATATGAGAAAATGAAGATGGGAAAATGGGTTATGGGTATACTAAACGAAAGTCCTCTATTTAATGGAGGTATGTGTTTTTAAATTTTGTTTTGTCTCATGGGTATAATTTGTTGGCAAATTTTATTTCAATAATTTTGTACTCCTATTATTTGTTATTTTTGTACGTTTTATTTAATTTATGTCATTTTTATTTTTAGATAATGGCATGTCAATTTTAATCAAACAAGTTTTTGCATTATAACTCTCTTTTAATTTTATTTATTTTGAACTAATAGAAATTCAACTTAAAAGCCACTATACCCACCCCACCACTTATGCATTATTTTTTTATTTTGCAATTTATTTTTTATAAAAGATAAAATCGAATCTAGCTATGTTTAAAAGAATGAATGGAATGTCAATGTTACACCAAATTTCAAATAATTATGGACGAGATAAATCAAATTTTACACGCTAACAATGAAATTCGAAGTTGTTTCTATATTTTTATATCGTAATGTGATGATTTACAAATATAAGTTACTATTTATTATTTTTTTATATGTTATAATATAAGAAATAAATTCAATTTATATACAAATTCAATAATATTTTTATATTTTTAATTACCGTGCTTGGCACGGGTTTCAAACTAGTTCACTATATTTCAATTCAAATTTATAATCCCTGTACGTCATATATAAATACATATTTATAAGAAAAAATAAATTATAAAAACTAAAAATTAATTTATTTTATTCATAAAATATTAACGATTAGGAAAAGAAATTCTTTACTCTTGACCCATTAAATCGATGTCGTCTACAAAATTTTGGGGGCTCTGTGTAAAAATTGTATTTTACGCCTTATTTATAATAAATATATTTATTTTATTAATAAACTTAACATATTTTTTTGATTAACTTTTTTATATACGGGAGAAAGAGGGGAACTGTGCGGTCCATCACCTCTCATATCCTCAAAGATCGTGAATTGATTTAAACCCACCTAGAATCAACTACAATCTAACCTAGATATAATCCATCTAGAGTTGTTCAAAAGTGACCCGATCTGAAACCGAAAATAACCGACCCCAAAATGTGTTCCTTTTTTAGGTTTACCGAACCGGCATCACCAGACCCGAAGTTATACCCGAATCGGTGACAACCGAAAATGGAAAAACTGAACCCGAGCTGTAACTAGTTTTCTAAACGATATATAATCGTTAACCGAGATTACCCGAACCTAATATTGACCGACCCGAGTCATATTCGACCCGAATCATGCTGAAAACCAACTCGATCCGGCTAAAATTGACTTAAGCCAAACGAAGTTTAGATCGAACTGCTATAAGCCTGAACCAATTTTTAACATAGAAGTATGATCGACTCATATTCAATCATCTTATTAGTTATTTTAATAAAGTGATAAATATTTTAATAAAATTTTTTTATAAATACATGGTTTCATATATTTAGAGTTAATAATCAATAGTCAATGTTTACTTAACTACTTTTAATCAAATTAGATGAAAATTGATAGAACTTTATAATTTTATTTTTTCGATCAAACAAGTAAAAGTAACAATGTAATAATGATCACTAATTGATTTGCATTTTCACTATTTTGCTTTTATGTAAAGGAGCATTATCATCTATTATAAAATGACTAACAACTTAATCTAATACAGACTCGATCCATAGTAATTAGTAATTTGTGATTCGTAGCCGAATTCTACTTGAACAATACCTGAATCCGATCTGTACTCGGTAAAACCGAACCAATTATTAACCGATGACAACCCGAGACCGATTGAAACTCGTCATGAACTTCAACCGACACCGAACTAATGCTAACCCGATAGCTCGAATAACCGATCTTCAACTGAACCGTGACTAACTGATCCGACCCGACCCGAGTATAACCCGTCGCAATACGCATCCGAAACATAATCGATTAATCAAATAACACTCGTTCGAAACGGATCCGATCACCCGAATGAAAACTCTAAATGCATTCCAAAATGACATAGCCAAAATCCGCTTACCGGCATGCACATCATTAAGTACCAAATTTGCAAATGTCGTTAGCTTCCCGCTTTAGTTGATAAGCGTCGATGCCGAATTAGACCTCACATTCACAAAACCCACAAAAGTCACAAGACAAAACTATTATTATGTTCGTGTCACATTCATTAAGTATCATAATTACTTATGGTACCCACGTCTTAATCAAATTTCTCTATTCAAAATAAAATAGGAAAAAAAAAGAAAAAATTAACATTAATAATCCAACCTTTTGTTCATCCGCTGTAAATAATCCAACCTTTTGATTATTTTCTAATACATTTGTTCTTAGTTCGCTGTGAATAATCCAACCTTTATTTTAGTTTGCTAGCAGCATACCCTATTATTACCTAGTATTAGTAATAGGGTATGTTGTGGGCAAATTTATCACAAAGGTTCGATTATAAAAAAATAATCCAAAGGTGGGATTATTCGTAGCGGATGAGTGAAATGTTAGATTATTAATGTCAATTTTTCCAAAAAAATATTACTCCTTATTGTCTTCACATATTTTCCACAAACTTTATTTTAACATTTTTATATTACATAGTACCATCTTTCCCACTAACTTTATTTAAACATTTTTTAATAATTGTGATATCTATTTATTTTCCACAAAATTTGTTTATATATTTTTTTTTTGGAAAATTTACTTAGAATAATCCAATCTATTCGTGATTTTCCTACAATAATCTCATCTATTGAGTAACCATGAATAATCCCAACTTTAAAGCGTATTTGCCTAGAGTAAACTTGGGTGATCCGATTGCCTGCTATAATAGGTAATTCACCAAAAAAAGTAAATTGAAAATTAATTTAAAGTTAGAGAAAAATTTTGAAATTTTACATAAAAAATTCTAAATAATTAGAAAAATCATAAACTTTTTTTGAATATTTTTTTTACATTTTTTTCGGCATTTTATTTTAATTAATTTTTTTTTAAAAATAAAACTTGCTATAACAAATCATCCGGTCACCATGTTTACTCTAGGAAAATATCCCTTAAAGTTGAGATTATTCATGGTTAATCGATAGATGAAATTATTGTAGGAATATCACAAATAAGTTGGATTATTATAGGTAATTTTTCCTATTTTTTTAATACTTATAGTCCCCGCTTTTCATCCATAAAATTCATTATTCAACACAATAAAATACCACAATTTAAAGAATACATTTTTTTTTAATTTCCGTAAATATTTTTTTATGTAAACAACCTTAAGAAACAAAAGAAATTTTAATTTAATGGGACTAACTAACAAGTACTTACTTCATAATAGTACTTCAAAAAAAAAAAAATAACAAGTATAAATAGCCATCAATCATCATCATCCATAGATAAGGTTTCATATTCATATCTTGAATACTATAAGACTATTTTCTTTTAGAAAACGAGACATGAATATACTAAATTTAATTCCAACAAATAATTTATTTTTATTCTATAATTATAATAAACCCCAACTAAATTTCCACCTCACATATCCTAACGTTTTACACAGCACACATTTTTTTTATTTTAATCCTCAATCATATCACACTATTCAAAAACACTCCGCCCAATTAAGAGTATTTTATTGTTGCTTTTCTTTAAACCTTGAATCTAAAACGAATAAAATCAGAATAATCAAGCTTTTCAAACACACAAAAATGGCGTCATCTAAAACTGTCAGAAAATTAGAGGTACTATCACCGGTTCCAGCGGACATTGATATCGCCAACGCTGTTGAGCCACTTCATATCGCCGATATTGCTGCCGATCTTAATCTATCTCCTCATCACTATGATCTTTACGGAAAATATAAGGCTAAGGTTTTTTCTATCTCCTTTGACTTTTTGTTTGACGTCTACTGAGGTTTTTATCTGCGTTTTCTTAGTGATTTCGGTGATTATTTTGTTAGTGATTGATTGATGATAGTAAATTTGATTGAGATTGTGATTTATTATGTAGATTTATTCTAATTTCTGCTGAGTAAATACAAATTGAAGTGTTAATTTTCGATTATTTGTTATCTAATTAATGTGAAATTATGAAGTGAGAAAACTGCTTGTTATTCTGTGATATAAGGAGTTGAAAGATAATAAAAGTTAGTTGTTTGTTTTTGCGTATTACAGTTCATTTGAGGAGATTGACTGGATATTAGCAGTAAAATGTAAATTTGAGCCATGAATTTCCATTGATTAAGTCTTACGTGAGCTCTGATTCATATTTTTTGTCATTGAGATTGTGACTCTAGGTAATAATCCTTTATACTTTCTAGGTTAACAACGGATATTGATTTGTAGCAACATGTGAGCTTACTGACACATGAATTGCTAATAAATGGCGTTTTCACTGTTTACGTGTCCTGATATTAATTGGCAAAACAATGACTCGGATTTTCCTTGGAAAACTACTATATTCTATTAGAATTCTTGCGCACTTACTACTTTCTTCAATTTGATGTGTTAATTTGGTAATGAAGTAGGATTGCGCTTGTTGCCTGAATTGTGTACATGTTCTACTTTTGTTGTCATTTGACTTGTGATGTCTTATTCCAATTTTACTCTCAATTCATAATGTTTCTTTACGCATCGTTTTTTTCCAGGTTAAGTAATCTTTCTATAATAGAAGTATGTTATTGTTGGCATTATTTTGGGTAGCTATTGTCATGGTTCCACTTCTCGTAATGAACTTTTACTTTGTGTACATGCATGAATTTTGGTGCTATCGGCTTTTGGACACTCAATTGTGTGTGAAATAGGTATTGCTCTCGGTGCTGGATGAGCTCCAAGAATCCCAGAATGGATACTATGTCGTGGTTGGAGGCATCACTCCGACTCCGCTTGGAGAAGGCAAATCTACTACTACTGTTGGTCTTTGTCAAGCGTTGGGAGCATTCCTTGATAAAAAGGTAACTGCAGAATAATTTTCTATTCATTCATTTATAATACTTGGCACTCCTCTTGGGAAAGACATTTCTTGCATACTGCTCTTGATTTATACTTGCATCATTTTTCTTATTTCTGTTCTATTGCATCACTTTACATTTTAGCAAAAAAGTTACTTAGTAAAAATTCACTACTTTTATGTGGCCATCACTTATCTCTAACTACAATACAAACTAGGGTAATATCAAAAATTTATTCACTACCAAATATAATTAATGATGTTCTACACATGTATAATCTTTAATGCATCTCTCTTACTGTCCCACCATTTTCTATCATTATGAGCAAGGTCCTTAGCTTTGTGGTTAGGGACACCACGGTGATAAACCTACACATGTCCCGATTGGAATTCTATTTGGAACTTTGTCGAAAATTAATGGGTCATAACCAGCGTCACATGATTCACTAACTTCCCCGCGAATTGCTAATTGAAAAAAGCGAATTTATGGTCGGTTTTGGGCTATTCTTGAGCAAATTTGAGCGAATCGCGAATTCAAGAAGCGAATTAGATAGCGAATTATGTTACACAGGTCATAACTACAAATTATTTTCATGGAATCCAAAAATGACCCAACCTAAAGAACCCAAATGTAGGTCATACCCGAAAATTAAAAATGCCCCATATTCATTACGTTTTTGCAGACTAAGAATTATCTTTGGATGAAAATCTAGTAAGTTTGGTTTAATGGTTCCTTAAAAAATTACTAATCAGGCTGTTTCTCCAGGTTGTTACCTGCCTTCGTCAACCATCACAAGGGCCAACTTTTGGTATAAAAGGTGGTGCGGCTGGTGGTGGTTATAGTCAAGTTATTCCAATGGATGAGTTCAATCTTCATTTAACAGGGGATATACATGCTATAACAGCTGCAAACAACCTTCTTGCTGCCGCCATAGACACTAGAATATTCCATGAGTCTACTCAGTCAGACAAGGCTCTGTTTAATCGTTTGTGTCCCCCTAACAAAGAAGGTAAAAGAACCTTCAGTAACATAATGTTTAGGCGTCTGCAAAAACTAGGTATTGATAAGAGTAATCCAGATGATCTTACTCTGGAAGAAGCTGCTAGATTTGCTAGGCTTGATATTGACCCTGATTCTATTACATGGCGTAGAGTTATGGATGTGAATGACCGGTTTTTGAGGAAAATTACTATTGGTCAGGGGCCTGATGAGAAAGGGATGGTAAGGGAAACTGGATTTGATATTTCTGTTGCTAGTGAGATAATGGCAGTTCTGGCACTAACAACTTCGTTGGAAGACATGAGAGAGAGACTTGGAAAAATGGTGATTGGAAATAGCAAGGCCGGAGAACCTATAACAGCTGATGATCTAGGATTAGGTGGTGCCTTGACTGTACTAATGAAGGATGCAATCAACCCCACTCTGATGCAGACCCTTGAAGGAACACCTGTACTTGTTCATGCTGGCCCATTTGCAAATATTGCTCATGGTAATTCCTCCATTGTTGCTGATAAGATTGCCCTGAAGCTAGTTGGGCCAGGTGGCTTTGTGGTTACTGAAGCTGGGTTTGGTTCTGACATTGGAACTGAGAAGTTCATGAACATAAAATGTCGATACAGTGGTTTGACACCACAGTGTGCTATTGTTGTTGCTACAGTGAGGGCCTTAAAAATGCATGGAGGTGGGCCACAAGTAGTGGCTGGCAGGCCTCTAGATCGTGCTTACTTAACCGAGAATGTGGGTCTTGTTGAGGCTGGTTGTGTCAATCTTGCCAGGCATATTTCAAATACAAAGGCTTATGGTGCAAATGTTGTGGTTGCCATCAACATGTTTTCTACTGACACAGAAGCAGAACTTAATGCTGTTAAAAAAGCTTCAATGGATGCTGGGGCTTTTGATGCTGTAATTTGTACACATCATGCCCATGGTGGTAAAGGAGCGGTTAGTACTGATTATATATTACTAATGGGATATGTTATCTTGATCTGATGATGGCATCAGAAATGAAAGTCGAACTATTTTTTAGTAAGCTTCCATTCATTTGAGGAAGTTTGTATCTGGAAGACTAGAACTAATGCAATTTTGATGTGTTTCAGGTGGATCTAGGCATAGCGGTTCAGAAAGCATGTGAGAACGTAACACAGCCTTTGCGGTTCTTATATCCTCTTGACATTAGCATTAAAGAGAAAATAGAGGCAATAGCAAGGTCTTATGGTGCTGCTGGTGTTACATACTCAGAGCAGGTCAGGCATTTTGTTTATTTGATCTACTACTCTGTGGGTGTTGTATATGCTTCGACATCCTTGATAGTTCAACATAGCTCATGTTGTGGTTTGATATTTACTCGTATAACTTATGTAATGGTTTTTAGTCACTGGATCTCCGATTTCTTTAGTCACACTTACGAAATTTTCGATACTCAATGGTGTTTAGCAGTTTAACTAACTTATGTAAGCACCTAAGTCTTACTATCAATGCACAATGCATTGTTGTGTTATTAGCCTACTGAGATGAGTCCCGTTTCTTGTTTTAGGCTGAGAAACAAATCGAGATGTACAGCAAACAAGGCTTCTCCAATCTCCCAATCTGCATGGCAAAAACCCAATATTCATTTTCTGACAATGCTGCTGCAAAGGGTGCTCCAAGCGGATTTATCTTGCCAATTCGGGATGTGAGAGCTAGCATCGGCGCTGGATTCATTTATCCTTTGGTAGGAACGATGAGCACAATGCCTGGACTGCCTACAAGGCCTTGCTTCTTTGAGATCGATCTTGACACCAAAACCGGAAAGGTCATTGGTCTTTCTTAGAGTCTTTTCTCAGGGATATAGTTAACGACGCTTCCGCTCTTCCAACAGAAACTTCTTGGAGGGCTTTAAAATTTGAAAATGCTTTTGTGTGCATTTCTGTATGTCTTGTAAGCCATTTTTTTCTAATTGCTTCATTGTTATGCATAGTTAATACTCCTAATAAATCATTCTTGCTTTCTGCTATTTGTGTATCCCTCTGCATAAAGCTTCAATGTGGTATTTTATGTGTACTGAATTGGTTATTATGTGAAGATGGTTTATTTCTGAATTCAGTTCTCCAATTTATTTTATAATAAAATATCAATTATCGTGGATATTTGTTTATTTTTTTTATTATTGGATAGGTTAAAGAGAATGAAAGAACTAGGTAAAAATCGAACTCAAAACTTAACTGAAGAAATTTGTTAATATACTATAGTATATAGAAACACTTACTTTGATACAAAAAAAAGCCACTATACACATCAAAGATGTTAAAATCAACTATTTAAAAATAACTACTATGACTAATTTAAAATGTCTACCTCAATTATTCAAGATATCTACTTATTAGGAACAACTCTTGCTTTAATATGCAAAAACACCTTGCCCCTATTACTTGTTCAAATGGGAACTATAACCATTTTCAATGACTACGTTAACTATTTAAAAATGTCTAACATAGTTTCTTCAAAAAAAATGTCTAATTTAGTATGTAAAACAACATATTTCAGTGTGGAAAACAATCAACTTCTATATAATAAAAGCACATACTAATAATCATTTTAAATGTCTGCTTCATCTATTTAAAATATCTAATTATTAAACTATTTACAATCCCTACTTTAATATGTGAAAACACATATGCTGGTATACAAAAACACCTATTTCGATATACAAAAAACACCTACTATAGCTCAATTTGGATAAGAAACAAAATTCAATTTGTTGGAAATTCATAACACTGTGAAAAGGGCTCTCCACATTCTAACAACGTCATTGCAGGATCCTTGAAACTAAAGCTTATTTTCAATCTTAACTCTAGTCAACATAATCTCAATTTTAATTTTAATTGCGAAAATTAAATTGGAGGAGATGGAGGTAAAACAAGAATGGCTTAATGGAGAAATTGATTTTAAAGGTGAAATTGGATCGGACAAATTCTTAATCGAGACTGTCGCATAGTGAAATTATTTTTATTGGGTTGACCCATGTACATTTAGTGCGTTAATGTGATTGCTTACAATTTGAATTTGCAAATGATCAGTTAGAGCAATGAGCAAATTATATGGTTATGTCTAATGGTGAAACGGTCCCATACAAGACAAATTGAGAAAATAGAAATTATCGAAATGAGAAACACTTCATTTGCATTTTCTATTTTAACAATTAGGCTGACCCATTAAAGACGGTCTCCCAACAATTAATGTTTAATTAATATATTAAAAATATTGTATAGGACCTACAAAAATTGGAGCCCGGTGCTTAAGCTCATCATGTAGGTCAAAGGCCAAAACCGCTAGTGTCCGATGCGATGCACAAAAATATACTTGGAAGTACTTCACATTGAAGATTTCAAAACAAAGTGCATGTTTTGTGGACATCTTATGAATAATCCGTCTTTAAAATAGGGCAAAATGAGAAAAATGTATCTGGTTAAAAAAGTTCTCATCATATTTAAGTACAATATTCGATTTAATTATATATTTACACGTGTTAATCTAAACTCAAAAATAATTTTTGTACATCAACAAAAACGATCAACAATGTCAAAATCTTAATCCAAGAATCAGGTCGGCTACTAAATTTAACACAATTAATATTAGTTTCCACATGTAGAAGGCATTATACATCACATTGTTGCAAACAAACCACTCCAACAAGAACAAATGCCAGATCAATCAAAACATAACAATCTTTTACCAGTAAAATTACCAAATGTTTCTGTAATTTCTGATACCAGAAAATCTATTTTTTGTGTTTATTTGTTTATGTTAACTTTCATTCTTTTCACATTTTTAATCTTATTTAATTCATCTTCTTTACCTTTTAAGAACATTAATTTTAGAACCCTTTCTTTTCTTTCTTCAAATGGGTCCCACTTTTCTTCCTTTTTTACCCATTTCTTTTCCGATGATTCTTCATCAAATTTTCAAATACCCATCTCTTCTTATGAATTTGGATATGGAAATTCCACTCATAAAGGGATAAATGAGGGGGGATTTGCTCATTTGGGTAATGATAAAATCAAGGGTTTGCCTTCTCAATCAATAAATACTAATTATGGAAAGAATGAAAGTTTAGACAAAGAATGGAAAGAATGGTACAAATCAATGATTGATTGTAATATATTTGATGGGACATGGGTGAAAGATGATTTTTATCCACTTTATGAACATGGGTCTTGCCCTCATATTGATGAACCTTTTAATTGTTATCTTAATGGTAGGCCTGAATATGGTTATGAGAAGTATAGATGGCAGCCTCATGAGTGCAACATTCCTAGGTATGTTGAAGTTTTTTTTTTTTTATTTTTATCTTTTGATTAAGAGTAAACTAATATCATCATCTTTGTTATTAAGGGTAAGATTGTATATATTTGATCGGCCTCGGCAAGTCAGTTTAGGGGCATTTTGGTTATGTAGCGTTGTTGGGATGTATTACCTTATCTCTATATTTGCATGTTGCAATCCATCATTTAAGCATGAGGTATAAGATTATATATAGGGTGTTAGGCTAAATAGGATATTAGGCAATTTTGGTAAAATAGGGTAGATTAGCTAGTTGACAAACCTTATTGTTATGAATAAGCTGTTTTTTGAACACACTGCTCAAAGTATTAGGTTCAAAATCAGCTAATCAAACTAGTTAATAAAATCAATTGATTAAATCAGCAATTGTAATTAGCTACTAGTTATTAGTTGTTTGCCAAACACCCTATAGTATACGGGCAATTAATCAATATAAAATAACCATAATAACCTAATATCTTCTAATTAGTGGTTGACTAGTTTTAGCTAATATATCAACTTATATCCTCTATTTTCGCCCTCGAATTGTGTGCCATGAAGGTGAGTTGCTATTAAAAAGAAACGAAGGATAGTATAAGATTGCACAATTCAACCTCCTGATGTGGGGGCAATGTAGTGCTGTGCAACTTAGTGCAAAAATACGGTTTCGTTAACGGTCATGGTAATAGTCGTAAAACGAATATAACGACCAATAAAAATAATTTCACGGTCAATGTAATCTATATTTCGGTGGCGTTAAACTCAAAACCTTTATAATAAGATCGCTATACTGTGATACGACCTTGTTTTTGCACTCTGTTGTGTAAGGCTAGATACATTTATCTTGCCTAGACAAAACCCACTTCTAGTGGCATTGGGACAATCTAGTGTTGTGTATTTAGGGATTGAAATTGGTAAATGGGCATTTGTTTTACTTTTGTGCTGCTTGATGATATTTCATTTACAAAATTTGTAGGTTTATTCTAGTGGCACTAATTTATTAGAGATGAATATGTTGTTGTAGATTGAATGGCACCCATATGTTGGAATTGTTGCGAGGGAAGCGTCTTGTATTTGTTGGTGATTCTTTGAACAGAAACATGTGGGAATCTTTGGTGTGTGTTCTCAGAAATTCAGTGAAGAATAAGACCAGGGTTTTTGAAGCCTCTGGAAGAGAAGAATTTCGCACTGAGGGCTCTTATTCCTTCTTATTTGAGGTACTATTATTAATCTTAAACAAGCTAATTTTTAGTTGCATTAACTAGTTATACTTTTAATGTTAGTATGTTATAGTCAAGGAATCAACTCAACCAAAAACTTAAGCTGATAGTTGAAACCTTAGATTATGTTATGAATTCTAATACAACCATATACTCTGACACACCACCTAACACGAGAGCCCTTTGGCAAGAGGTGTGGATGTAACGCACAACGGTACATGCCTTTCTCATACCTGGTGCTGAATATTTCACTATAAATGAGTGGTGGTTGAGATTCAAACTTGTGACCTTTTATCACGCGATACCATATCAAGAAACCAACCCAACTAAAAAGTTTAGCTGATGTTTATAGCCCCAAAATGGTATTTTATACTCTAACAGGGGCTTCAACCATCAGTTTAAGCTTTTGGTTAATGCTCATAATATATTATATACTCTAGCAGTTACCTATATCACGTGGGATTCGTGAAATAGATAGCATTGCTATGGTATCTGAAAGCGGACGTCACAAAGAGGTTCAACAACGAAAACACAAATGAAAAATAGAGCAAGAATGAACACAAGTGTTTATGAGGTATCTTTGATACCTCCCCCTCAAATGATGTTTTATTATAAAAGATTCAATAATACAATTATAATAAACCCCCTTATCTTAAGAACAATCTCTTAAGATCACAAATACTAATGCAAAACAAGAACACTCTCAAGTTTCTAGCAATGCAATAGTCTACTCACAATGTGTGTTTGTGGTGGTTCTTTCTCTAAGATTGATACTCCCTTTTATAGATAAAGGTGAGTGTCAATCTTAGAGTCACACATTAACCCACCATAAAGCACAATAAACATCACAATTAACTATGACAATAAAGCATAACATTAAACTATAGAATAATGATCAATATTATTGCATAATTAAAACAGAAAACTGCCCGTTAGAGTAGTCTGACAGTCTCGCTCGACCCAACACCCCTTGCTCGACCTGGTCGAGCGACCTCTGATCTGGTCGAGCAAGCACTCCAGAAGCTACTGACTTATTCAGACCAATCTGCTCGACCCCTACCTTCGCTCGACCCGGTCGAGCGGTCCATGACTCGGTCGAGCGAAGCACTCTGACCTTAGTTCTCGTTGCTTTGATCAAGCAACACTTCATCAAACGACCCAAACTTTAATCCCACACATCTTGACACATCTTTATCATTATTATCCAAAGTACAAGACAAAGCATGTTCAATTAAGTGATTAAAGTTAACGTCAAATTCAAGAATATTGTTACTTGCTTTAACGGTATCTATTATAATCTCCCTATAGCTTCAATAACTTGTTTTATGATTAATTACTAGGATTACAACTGTTCTGTGGAGTTCTTTAGGTCCCCATTCTTGGTTCGAGAATGGGAAATGCCGGACAACAATGGCTCAAAGAAGGAGACGCTGAGGCTTGATTTGGTTGAAAGATCATCTGATAGATACAAGGATGCAGATGTCTTGGTTTTCAATACAGGACATTGGTGGAGTCATGAGAAAACTTCAAAAGGGTAATTCTACAAGACTCACTTTCCTTCATTGTATGATTTCCACTTGGGTGTATAGTATAAACTAATTAGAGTAAATTTGTTTGTAGGGAGGGTTACTATCAAGAAGGTAGCCATGTCTATAGACAACTAGAAGGCAATGAGGCTTTTCGGAGAGCGGTGACAACTTGGGGTAGATGGGTGGATGCTAATGTAGACCCCTTCAAAACACAAGTTTTCTTTAGGGGTTATTCTAATTCTCATTTTGGGTAAGTGAGAAAGAAAACAACTTTATACTTCAATTTAAGGGGTGTTTGTTAAGATATAGGTTATTGTGTTCAAACCATCTAATGCTAATATTTGGTAAATTAGCTGGTTAAAACAACATATCGTTATGAATAAACTGTTTTTGAACAAGCTGCTCATAGCAACGGGTTCAAAATCAACTGATTAAACCAATCAATAAAATCAGTTTTTGTAATTAACTACCGGCTACCAGCTATCGGCCGTTTGCCAAACATCCAAACATTGGTCAATTTCAAACTTCAAACTACCGAGACTTTCATTATGTGATTCTTTTTTTTTTCCCAAGAAAGTTTAAACATTTCTAGAAAATTGTGGTATGCAATCACTTTAGAGTTATTATTCAGTAGCTGAGTTTGAAAGACTTCAAACTTATCAACGAAGTTATTAGTCCCTTTGTTCCCATGCAATATGGTATAAATATAAATTTGCAGTTGGAGAATAAGACAAAATACAAGTAGATGGAAAAACTGAGTGATTGAGATAACGAGAGAAATTAAGTTTGTATGACATTAAAAAAAAGGGGAGTGAGACTATTTCCAAAAAAGGAAAGGATTTAAAGTAAGTGACAAACTAAAATGGAAAATTAGTGCAATTGAATATGGACAAAGTGAGTATTAACATGCCTAGTTAATTGTGATTCTTTTATTTTGTACCCTTTTGTTAACAAGTTTTTGTTTTCTTTGTAAGTCTTGAGTTCTACTATAAGACCCTCATTTAAACATTTAGGGTATCTTCATGATATGCAGAGGTGGAGCATGGAACTCTGGAGGGACATGTGATGAAATCGAGCCAATCAAGAATGACACAAATTTACCTGAACAACCCCCGATGATCAAAATACTCGAGAATGTGATCAAGTGGACTAAAGTACCGGTTTTCTATCTTAACATTACAAGAATGACTGACTACCGAATAGATGCCCACCCTGCAGCTTATAGGACACAACAGGAAAGGCGCTCACCATCAAGATACCAAGATTGTGCACATTGGTGTCTTCCTGGCGTTCCTGATACATGGAACGAGCTTCTTTATTCTCAGATGTTAATTCGACATTATCAAAGGCAACAGTGACGACAGCAGCAACAACGACAGCGCTATAAAAAGACATGGTAAATTGATTATATGGATTATTATACCCTTTTCCCAGTCTTGATTGTCAGTGTTGCTCGTCTGCTATTCAGTCAGCTAGAAGCTCTGTAGGGTGCACTTATCTGTTGTTAATAGAAAAAGAATGGGTAGTATGTTCATGTGTGGATCTCTCAAAAACTCATCTTTGTTGCGAATCACATAGACATGTCTTGTTTATTCATTATGATTTGGCGATGGATCTTACGTTTACTTTTTCTGAAGAAATTTAGGATAATGTTACAAAGAAGAAAGCAACAAACAAGGAGACGGATAAGTGACAAACTCGAGAATTCTGGGTGCTGTTGTCCGCTGAACGAGTTTTTGATGTAGGCCTTCTTTGTATATGGTATTGGTTCAACTGGTAGACATAATATATGTTCCCCATCATTTTTTTGATGTTTAGAAGATTCAAAATGTTCTTAGGATTTTACTTAAAAGTATGGCAAATTCCCAAGGATCTAAACAATATTACAATGCATTTATGTTATGAAAGTTATTATAAGGAAATCGTGAAAATTCGGTCGTTTTGTGAAACCTTGACGATAAGGGTATGTTGGAATAGCTCACGATGGTGTACCTTCTGTTATCGTAGCCCGTAGATCCTAGTTTCCATGGTTATGTACTTATGTTCCACCAAAGAAGGTGATTACCTTGAGATGCCCGTTGATGTACGACTTTATGACTTGGTGAACTCATGAATACTTGTGTTGGACATGAGAAATAGTAAGGATCGACGAGTTGGTCAAATATGCATCGACTCAACGCGAGGCTCGCAATGACTACTTTTTTTTCGTTCAACGAATACTTTTTGAACCCTGGCTTTGCCATCAATATTTTTATGTGTTTTATGTCACACATTCAAAGCTCTCACAATTTGACCACTTGCTTAGTACCACAAGCAATGTGAAGTAGCTATTGTAACTCTTGGCAAACAATTAACATACCCAAAGATATCCAAGAAGGGCAATGACATTGTTTGGTTGCAACTTGGAAGTTAATTTCATTGAAATTATAAATTTCTAGATCTAACATAACATGCTTAAGTTTGTTTAAAAATTGAAATTCTTATAAAGTGTAAGAATTTGACAATCATAAATTTAATAATCATATGCCCTTTGTAATTTTTTTTTATTTTTTTTATTTTTTTATTTTTTATTTTTTAGTGTTAAATACAAATTTCCATGGCTAACCAAGCAAACATAATTCAATTCTTAGGAATTTTTTAAAGGAAGTGACTTCTCATGTAATAATTTAATTTAATATTAATGACAACCAAACTATATTAAGTTTTACAGAAATTTATCATATAAATCATCTTTAAGGGGTGAAATTAAACAAGTGTAAAGTACTGTATAAATCCTCTTAACTTTAGAAGCCTGAATAATTGGCTCATTGATTTACATTATATTTTCTTTAGTTTTTTAAATACAAAATAATAATAATATATGCAATTTTCCTCCAAACATGCTGCGTCCAGTGCTTTGATCTCTTCTTCAAATGCCAACTTTTTAAAATCTATTGGGTGCTTTTATATTACTTGCATCTATACAAAGACTTTTTATTTCAAAATTTTTGACTTTTCACACGATTCAATGCACTAATTTAATTCTTATTCTTAATATCTCTAACGATGTATCATAAAAATCATAAAAATTTAGTATTAAATAATCTTTGCATTGAGACATATCAAACAAAATCCCATTTGACTATATTTTAACTTATAAATTAAAAATTAATTACTAAAAAATAATGAATAAACAGTGCATTATCATGTAATATTGATATGGATCGCAAGAAGTAAAGATGTTCAACATATACCCGATGATCCGAAATTTACCCGATAATCGAATCCTATTTGACCCAACTTCAAACATGATATACAATTATGTCAACACAAAAACTTGCGTAAGGTCGGCCCATTGCAGGCGCGTGTTCTACACGCGTGCCTATTTCCCCTCAGAATTCCATTTTTTTGTTTTTTTTTTTTCATTTTCTAGGCATTTTTCAATGTGGACCTTAAATGTATCAATTTTGACCTTAAAGATATCAATTTCAACGTAAGGTAGTACTTAAACATATCAAAGTAAAAATTTTAATTTGAACCTATAAGTGATCAATTGTGGCGTTAAACTGATCAATTTCTACCTAAATTAAAATTGATATCTTTAAGGTTAAAATTGATACCTTTAAGATTAAAATTGAAAAATGCCCAGAAAAAAAAAAAAAAAAGAGAAAGCATGTAAGAAGCGTGATGGGCTGAAATATTGGGCCGTCTTATTCTAAGACGGTCTCTCCCAAGATCGCCTGTTATGTCAAAACAATTTGGAAACAAACACCAATTTCAAACCGACCAAAAACACCTAACTCGAAATCAACCCGATAACTCAAATGAACACCTCTTAATAAACCAATTACACAATAATTGATAGTACTCTCTTGATAAATAATTGATCGACGAATAAACACCTACTTACCGTATTTTTAATGCCTACTAGAGAGGAATAAACACCGAAATCAATGTCGCGTTCAAGACAACAAAATTCGTTATTGATGTGGAATTCCTAAATTCGCATCAACTAGTTTTTTAAGAGACCGTCACTAGAGAGGTGAAACTTAAGCCCAACCCATTAAAGATTAATACCTACTTACCGTATTTTTAATGCCTACTTACGTGAAATTTTGAAATGAATAAACAAAAAATTAAAAAATTCAAATAATGATAAAGTTTTCAAAAAAATTCCCAAAGTAAGCACTTTTCTCCCAGACCCGTGGTTTGGTTATGTTTGCAGTTAGTAACAGCGAATAAATAGGACTGGTCAAAAAAAGTCAAGTTATTCGCTGTTTGTGTAACACCCCGGCCCAACGGACCACCGGTGACTACTCATGGAGACTGTAGACTGACCCCACAGACCAACACAAGTCTTTCCAGCGCACTTTGGCCTCACTCGTGCGCACCCGGAAAACTTCCCAGGAGGTCACCCATCCTAAGATTGCTCCCCACCAAGCACGTTTAAATGTGGAGTTCTTAGCAAATGGGCTCCCTAGAAAAGAAGATGCACCTTGTTGATATGAGTAGTCTATCAATCCCTTTTCAAGCTAATTTGGGGTATCACAGTTTGTAACAACGAACAAAATAAAATTGATCAAATAAAAGTCAATCTCAAATAACGGTGAAAAAATTTTAAAAAATTAATATTTTGAATTCGCTATTTATAACAGCGAACTAATAGATTCACCATCACAATTCACTGTAATCTCCCTTCATTGCCATCACCATCATCCTTCATCATCACTTTATTATGTTAAACCGCAAAATGTTGTTACTAACAGATTCACCAATTTTATTTTGTTCGTTGTTACAAACAGCGAATAAAGAACTTTACCTGTTTTGACCAGTACTATTTGTTCGCTGTTACTAACTGCGAACATAACCAAACCACAGGTCTAGGAGAAAAGTGCTTACTTTGGGAATTTTTTTGAAAACTTTGTTATTATTTGAATTTTTTTTATTTTTTTGTTTATTCATTTCAAATTTTCTACTTATATTATCATTAATGCTAACTTATCGTATCCTTAATGTCTATTTTTAATAACTTAAAAGTTTACTTACATCATTCTTAATACCTACTTATAATATTTTAAAAAATTTATAGTGGACCGGCCCAATTAAAATTGGTCTCTCAAAGAGAACGTCCCTCACAAGAATTTGTGTACATTGTAATGTAGAAGCCTAGTTCACAGAAATACCACTCTCTTATTTAATCATCATTAAAAGAAAATATATTATTAATTTGAAACAGAAATTATGATTTCAAATAAATTATATATAAAGTCTAAAGTCAAATGTTGCCTCTAACCATAATACATTAATGTCTACCAACACCAATTTCCATCATCTCCAACTAACAGAATTGGTAAAAGAAACAAAAATACAAAATTCCTAACAAAATACAACATGCTCAATTGATCAAGACAAAATCCCCAAATCTCCCAAACAGAAGATGGAAAACACACAAAGCTCTACTCTAAAAAGTAAAATGAGATGTCTTCAATATACAAAAACAGCAACGACCGAAAATCATATTCCAGTGTTAGGGTTGTTTCCGGCAAGGATGAGAGATATTTCCAACCCTCGGCTGAACGCCTGGTTGAACATGAGCCTTGTTTGGAATGTTGACATGAAAGGAAACCAGGAGAAGAATGCAATAGGAATGAAAACAAGCATGCCCATCCCAGCATCATAGAGACGTGCAAGAGATCGGATGGACTTCCACAGCCCCAACCTTTTGACATATGGTTTCCAAGCTATTGCAATCTGGAATTTTTTCAAGGTTAATAACAGAAGCAAAAACGTTATTTTCGAGATCTGTTCATGTTGTAATTACTTTACGGCGCGTTTGGTTGTGGGTACTAATCAATAGTAATAGGAATGATTTGTAGTGTAAATTTTCATGAAATATATCATGTTATTCCCATGATAATGAAATTTTGATCATATAAAAGTCTTTTTGTTCATAATTTTCCATTACCACCCAATACCACATTTTCATACGTTAATACATTGGAATGAAATTTGTGAAGAAAATGAGATAATCAAGGAAAACAAGCATGACCATTTAACTTGTCAAAGATTTTCCTATTAAAATTACACTAATTTTTCATTATCATTTCCCTCATTAATTACCTACTACCAAACGGGCCGTAAAAAAAGACGTTAGTTTTGTGGCAAGAAAAGGGTGAGAGGGGGAAATTGGAAAAGGAGATGATTAATGGCGATACTGCATAGAAAAGCAAGAAAACTCACTGAAAGAATCATCCAACCAGTTGGAATAAAGGCTAAGATACAAGCAAATATGTCTGCAACGGATAAATCGGTGAGTACAACGGCCACAGCTATACCAGCTAAGGCCATCAAGAATGTAAGCCCTTGAACAAAACGCAACAGCAACTGAAAATTGACTGATGCCTTTTGGCTGAAAGTGAAAACCTGTTGCAGAGATTCAAAACAAATTCAGCAACACATCAAACAGAGTTGAGCAATATGAGGCTATTCACACTTCAAATCCACAAGCCAAACCTTGAAAAGAATGATAAGGCCAGCAAGAACTGCCCATGAAAAGCCATAAATCTGCAAAAAAAATAAAATTATATATGTATATCAACGTAGGCTGATTCTGGCACCATGCTCTAGCTTGACAAAGCTGCAGAGCACATTCCAACAATACAAGGTTGGTTAAATGAACCAAAATGAATAAAATGGGAAATGATGTCTAAGGTCGTTTGGTTGTCATACGAATTAAATTCCTATGGGAAGTTATAATTCATTGGAATTTACTTCCTTTGTCAAATTCCTAGGAATTACCTAAAGTTGTTTGTTTGACAATAAGTATTTTCATTTCCTTGGAAGTAATTTTTCATGAGTGGTTTGGTTAATAAGATGATAGAGGTGGGAAATGAAGTAGTTACTTGGAAGATGGCGGTTACACCAAATATTATAGGGTATTATTATAATTTCACTTAAAATGATACATGAGAATTGTTAATAACCAAGCGGGTATATGGTAATCTAATTCCTATGTATCATAGGCATTAACTTCCCTTGGATTTTACAATTCCTAGGAATTTTAGATTTTTTTGCAACCAAACAAATGAGGATAATACTAATTCCAAGGGTAATAGAGGGTAACCAAACAAGCCCTAACAAAGATTACTTGGTCGTATCCTAATAATATTTATTAATAATTTACAACCAACAAATTCAATACCAATGATAATCTACATATTGTCTCCTCCTCCGTTCTGAAGTATTGTAATAGTAATAATAATATTTAATAATTATTTACAACTAACAAATTCAATTCCAATGATCATCTACAAATAACCTCCTCCTCCATTCATTCCTATCTATTATCACGCAAAATGCATGAAAATAAAAAGTAGCAAGTGAAATCCCAAACTTAAATGTAAGTCGAGCAAATTCATAGTATGCAACACATTTTAATCATTAATGATTAAAAATACGGAATGATCTACACCTCAAAAATGCACAAATCTCAACAGACAAGGGAAGTGTTCTTTCCTTTACCAAGGCGTCTACTTATGAACCAAGATCCAGGAGTTTTGTTGGTCACTGGTATCTCTCTTTTATGAGATCAAAATACATTTTCAACCAGCAAAATATTCAGAACACAGTCACAGATGGAAGAATTTACATATAACGAGAAAGAGCGAATTTGAGGACAAGCTGAGTTCTCACCGCAAATGAAGTGTTTGACCCTTGTATCTGTAGTTTATAGACAATGCCGTATTGGAATATGACAAACCTTAGGCTTAATATTGTCTCTGCTATCCTCCCTCCCAGGGTCCGAATATGCCCCTGTCAAAACATTATTTAAGCATCAACTTACGGAGTTGGTTTTTCAAAGACTCAAAATGAATTAAAGGCATTTTCCTGGAGCCGGCAGTTTGACATGACACAGAAATGGGGGAAACAATCAAGTAATAGAGGATTTAAGGGCAAGGGGCATGATACTGAATGAACCAAAAAAGATTTTGACAATGGTCCAGACTCCAGAGTACAGATTTCATGATGCAACAAATTATGTGTTAAACATACATCAACATCGAGTTTTTAAATAATCATCTTTCATAATAAATGTGTGCAAGCTAAATTTCCTATCTATTTGCAACAACAAAAGATAACTGATAATTGTGCCAAAGAAGACAGAGACATGAATATTCAGGAAGAAAAATTATCAAAAATAAATGCACATTCTTTGGAAAGCAATAGCATCACAAAGAGAATTTCAAGAGTATAAAATACCAATTCCTCTTCCCACCAAGCTTCCCAGCTTTCCTCTCCCTTCACTCCAATTCCACCTCTATAAAGAAGCCAGTTTGTCCAATCCCTGAAGTCCTCCACAGTCCTACAAAAGACAAATGGAAGAACATGAATCAGAGTGACATTATCAATACCGTCAATTACAAGTAAATGAAGATATCAACAAAAGCAACATTACAACCCAACTTACTTTTGCCACTCGAATCCAGATGGATTGAACAAATACGGAGCAAAAAGCCAGGAAAGAGCCATAAACCAACTGCTGATAGAGAGAAGAATGTAGCCTATCGCACCACCATCATTATAACCATATGCAAGAAATACTATCAACAAAAGCACAACCTCGAGCCTACAACAAAAATATGATACAACTATATAACTTCTCTTAATGTCATTACACAAGCCACAGAAAATCGGGAAAGAAGACAATTTACCCTTTAACAAAATGACTCCGAGAGTATAGCCTGTAGTTTTCACTAAACTTGATGTGGCGAACAACAAAACCCCTCCCAGTTGCTTGATACTGTTCAACAAATCATTGCAGTAAAATAAAATAAAGTGAATCTTTACATTATCAGTATAAGCTAAGGTAGGAAGATGACATACCCTCGCACCACCATGGAGAATCGTCCGACCAAAATAATGTGTTCTCGTTCCCAATGAAAATGTGAAAAAGACAGTGCAAAGTTGAAACTGCATTGTGATAAAACTCACGATAGCCTGTGTTATACAAAAAGTCCATCACTAATATAGAAATCAGAATCACAGTAGATCTTCCAAAGGTAAAGGCAACTAGAGCTGATCTCGAGCAGCAACACAAAGAGAAGTATTTAGTCTTTGCATCATGTTTCAATGGCATGCTGGTCAGACAAAAAATAAATTAAGCCATCATAAAGTCCTTAAACCGATCCAAGAAACATACTTTTACTCACATTCAAAATGCATAAAAATGAATATACTAAGTAAGAAGTATCCGTTCCAGAAGAGGATAAAACTGATTCTGGTTAACGCTTTATCAGGACCATCAAAGGAAAATTTGAATTTAATGATTGATGTTGGGCTGCAGTTACAACAAAAATACCTTCACAGAAGCTGAGAAAGACCGTTCTTGCCCAGCATCATTTCACTTTTTATAAATGGGTTGAATTAGATTATTTTACGATCATTAGGGGAGTGTGATCCAAAAATTGTTAGTGTAGCAGTATAATGCATACAACTATTTCAATATCCAATATCCCATTTTACACAAAGGAAATATTTCACGAATTATGATCAAACAAAAATCAATAATAAAATAGAAAAAGAACTACTTTGTTTCTTGAATTCCAGGTAGGTAATTCTGAAATATCAACTATGAGTACATTACTATAACAAGTCAAAATTAGGTGCTTCATCACCAACAGAATGCATATAGCAAATCATTAGATATCTTTGTCATCAATCATCCATCAGTTAGGAGAAGAACAATGGAAGTTACATGTACAGATTCAACAAATATAAGAATTCAGGCCAAATTCAAAAAACATACTCTGAAAAACCCTTGTTCAAGGATGAAACCCAGAATCATTGGGATAGCTGTAAAGACTCCAATCTGAATAAGAAACTGGGTATTTAGGGCTGCACCTAGTGCAGTATTTTGACTAATACGAGCACGATCTTGTATAGTCTCACCAACTCCTGACAATGCCTGTAACAAAAAAAGGCATTCCAAAAGTTAAAGTGAGTGGTCAAAGCAACATAGTCAGAGGAACATATACAAGACAGAATAAAATTGGGACAAAAAATACTTTCTTTTCAAAAATAAATATCATCCATGCATTCATACATCTTGTTGTATGTATTTCTAGATCTAAAGTCTCTCATATTCTTTCTCACTCTTGCCACACGAAAATACTGCAAAATGTCGTCTACATCACCATATTGTAAATCATTCTAAGCTTACTTGAACATCAATATAAGCAGAGATAATCAGGAAACCATCCACATTGACCATGAGAGTTGTTTTGGCAACCATTTACACAACCACGTCTATATCCAATATTTAGCACTATGCATCCAAGTCATCTCTAGCCCCCTTCTTCCTCTTGAAATCTTCCAGATTCCAATCTTCCACCTTTCATATTAAGGCTGTTTTCAGACTGCACGCATGCGTAAACACACAAGAGGATTTTTCTTTATCTTATTTTTAATATTTGCCATGGCCTTCCCTCTTTATGTCATCATTCCTAATTTTATCTTCCATTGTACGTTGACTCCAGCATCATATCATACCCATCTCAACTACTTCAATTATCCTACTATGATACTATTCAAAGGCCCAACATTTTCAACCCGTATAATAACATTGATCTAAAGATTATGCGATAGAAATTTTCCTTTAACCTTAGAGGAATCTCTAAATCACATAAAACGTCAATTACACATCTACTCTTGAGCGAACCACATTAAATGTGATGCATCATAACTTGGTCTCATGGTTAATGCAATAAAAATTTTCCTTTAACCTCAGAGGAACTTTTAAATCATATAAAACGTCAATTACACATCTCCAATTGAGCCAACAACAATAAATGTGATATATCATATCTTGGTCTATATCGTTGTTTCTCTAAAAGATTGACCCATACTAATGTGTCATTCTATATCATGGAGCAAAAACTCACCTATTATGCCACGTAATGTGTTTTGAGAGTTGTCACAATGTTAGATCTCATTATATAACGATGGAGGAATATTCATGGTCAAAATGTCGCATTGACCGTTACATCACCTTTAACGTCCAATATTTCACCGTTATAAAGTTATTTATAGAGATAATATTATAGAAAATTTTCTTCTAAAATTTCCCTAACTATAGAAGAAGTTCTTGTAACATTCCCCTATCAAATTCATTAATAACCCATTAACATTAATTATTATACATCACAAATTTATAGTTATTTTAATTTTAATCGTCAAACAAAATTATTAAAAAATTTAATTAACTTACACAAAAAGTACCTAATATAGTGCAATTATAAAGTATGGGCATACTATCGCATAATGATAATAGTTCAACAAAAAATGCAATCAAGCCCATAACTCTCTTTATATGATTCTTTTTCCAAAATTTATGCAATGTCAGTTGCTACTTGCTATTTGCATTACTACTATGTTCCATAATCCATATGCTTCATCTTACATGACTCGGTCTAAATCCCTTTGAATCCAGTTGTGCTTGAGGCTAGTTTTATATTCTCAACACTAATACAATACCATAAGCAAACAACATACACCATGACACTTCCTCCCGAAACAATCAAGGGTATTATATCATTTAAGATAAACACAAATAGAAAAAGACTCAAACCTTAAGCCTTAGGTGAACCAATATCTATAGAAAAATCCTTTGCGGCTCCTCTCAAGTCCGAATATTTGTTTTCACTTGTTGGGACATAAGTTCAACTATGTCAATATACTTACAAGGTATTCCACTTTGTCATAAACCACCAAATGAATTGCTTCCATGGTAAACCTTCCCGGAGCGAATCCAAATTGGTTTTCTGATATGATATTTAATCGTCTCAAGCAATATTATAACAATCTTTCCCACAACTTCATGACGTAATTCACTAAATATTATCCCTTGATATTTGGATTCCGAGTATTCTGAAAAAGGAAAGGACCACCAATCCGCAATCTGGAACTTTCAACCCAGAATGCGTAATGAACATGACCCAGATCGTCGTGAGTGGCGAATCGGTTCATCAAGACATACTAACTTTGAAAGTGGACAAATAAATTTTCTTTATAAAAATCATGTGCTCCCTTTCCATTTTTTTAAAATTTTTATCACTAGTTTAAATAAAAGAGTCGATGTCTTCTCCTTTTGAGGTTCTTAGCCCTACTCCTTTTTATTCCTCACTACTTTTTACTTGCCAGTTGCCACTTCTTTCTTTTTTATTTGAAGGTCCCACTCTTTATTCTACAACTATATGTAATACAAACAAAAATATTTTATTTATATTTTTTTTTCTTTTTTTAATTCTTTGGAAATTTCATAGAACATATAAAAATAGCTAATTGCACAACTGTTCCAAACTCCCGTTCCGCATTCCGTATTATTTTGAGTAACCGGTAAAACGATCAGACGTCCCGCGACATTCTTGTCGCAAGGCTTGTCCTAGCAAGGGTTGGATTACATAAATTCCGATTCTAAAACCCCTTCCTTACCATCACATATACTTCCATAGAAGGATATTAAGGTAATAACAAATATTTATGCTCTTGTTCAAACGCATCAATACGCATGATCAACTATCTAGAATGCTGTTATGATTATCAAGAGTATAAAGTAAAAAACAATGGTAAGTCACAGATTCAAGTCCATTGCATCAAGTACCAAATGCCATAATAAAGAGCACAGAACAGATACAACTTCCTCGGTAAACAAAACTTCAGCAGACAAGCTCACTTCATCTTATGTTTAAAAAAGCAAGCCCTGGAAAATACAAATGCAGGCACATTATGTAGAATTTCTGAAAGAGCGCACAACCTACCAGATATGTCTTCCCATACAGGAATATATACACAGTCAGCACCGTCAACTGCACATATATAAAGAATGAGACAATTTAGTAATAACACATGCTGCATAGCATGGAATGGCAGCAGAAGATCCAGTAGGAATGATAAAGGTTGTTCAATTTTAAATACTAGAGAATCAAGGGATTGATGCAAAATGATTAAAGAGTCAAATAAATAGAACATAATCCTATAGGTTTCTAGATGCCGCGATATTTGCAGTTTACTATGCAGACAATTAACTTAAAGCAGCTAGCCATCTAACATGCACAGAAGCCTATACATCGACCCTGACTTAGCTTTATCAAGAAACACGATATAAACAACATCCTCCCTCAGACAAAACTTCTTGGTTTGAGTGGAACTTGTGTCTAGAAGAAAAAAAAAACAGAAGCACACAATTCTGTGATTGAAGAGGTGGATGATAGGTGCACATGAGAAACATTATTAGTATGATTAGCAGGGGTTACTTAGTGAGAGGAATAATAGTGCCCAAAAAAAAAGGAACATCATACAGAAAATAGAAATAGTAAAATTAGAAATTTATTAAAAAAACACTTAAAAAAAGGGAAATACAAAGTATTTTATACTTTCAGGAGAATCTGTTTGCAACTGCAAAGATGAGTCACAATTGCCAATCAGCAAAACAAATTTAAAAAGGATAAGTTTAGTCGATAAAAATCAGTCTTCAATAAAAATAATTTCAGTTCAATAAATAATAGGTGAAAGGAACGGGGCCTGAATATTTTAACAATTCAACAAGCCCATCCATCAGTATCAGTATATTAATTTCCCAGTCAAAATTACTGGCACAATAATTTCATAGAGAAATATTTCCATGCCTAAATGACTTTAGACACTTCAAAAATCAATTAAATAATCAAAAATAAATAAATAAATAAAAGTAACGGATGGGGTACGAGCGGTGTCACATGATTCGCTAATCTCAGTTTTGGACTATTTTTACCCATTTTGAGTGAATCGCAAATTTAAAAAGCAAATTAGTTAACAAATTATGTTATACCGGCTCGGATAAAAAAGATTAAACATACCATGGTACAAAAGTAATATCCAACAGTTGTGAAATAAAATGACATCATTCTGAAGAAATCAAAAAGCTGCCCAAGTCGGTAAACATCTCTACTAAGAACTTGTTCACCATTTCCACCTGCAACTTTTCCTTCAAATAAAGCAATCTGGTTGAGCCCGACATCCCGTCCTTTACCAACCTGCAAACTAGAATCAGATATGCTCCACAAGTACAATATTGACGCCTTAATCCCAACTGTATGCTCCAAAAGCAATAAATTTGAATTTTAACTGCACCTGAATGTACTCATGATGAGTGATGTTCCCCTGCCTCAACGTTGAGTTGAATCCTGCATACAATATTCAGAAACAACATATCCTTGGATCACAAAAACTGTTCACATATTCGTCTTTTAGACTCAGTTATCATTGTTTCAACAAAACCTATTTGTTTCTCTAAAGATGATTACCAGTCAAATATCTTAATCCTTAATGAAGAATGTTGGAAGGTTAAGTTTACTTATAAGGAAAAGGAATATTCTCGCAAAAGTTACTCAGATAATATCAATATAGCCAACAGAAGTATATTAAAGACTAAAATACAAGATAATCATGTGTGTACTAGGTACTCTTGTCAGAAGAGCATACCTGAAAAAATATCTTCACTAATGTTTATGACACGAGAGGCCTTGCTTATACCACCACGTGTTATATGAAAAACTCGATCAAAAACATCGGGATGTCCATAATGCATACGGACCCTGAATACAGGGGCAACCAGTAACATCACACCAATATATTAAAATTAAAAAAAGATTTAACAACTACAAGGTAAAAACCTTTACAAAAAGCACTTACTTCAGTGGATTGGCAAGAACACGCTGTCCAAGAGTTACAAAACTAGATTCTTGATTGGACATGAATGAAGCCAATGAAGAAACACTGCATAAACATGGCAAAAATTAGTTGTGCATGAAGCACTGTATACTTAGAGAACTGAAAACATGGACAAAAATATTTCATTTGATCTTTCAGAAATAGATGAAACAGAGACCTGCGTACATAATATTGAATAAATGTGTCCGTGTGTATGAAAGACAGTACCTTCCAGTAAATACATTTTCTCTAACGCCGAGAATTGTTGGGGGACGAATGCCATGATCATGATTGAATTCTTCTAGTAGATTTCTCATCTTTAAAGCCTCTTCAAAATAATTATCCTAAATAACAGCCATTCGAAAAAATTATATTCCTTTATGGAAAAAAATAATCAATCATTCACTGGAAAGATATTAAAAACACACTTAGGCAGGAAACCCAAAGCACAACCAAACGTGCTCTGAAAAATTGACTGGCAGGCAGCAACAATCCTTATCAACGCAGCAGTGGCCAATATGAGAATTCATGAATGGGTACAAAACGCTTCCATTGAAATGAAGCCAAAATCATAATAGATTCCACTTTTTTTTTTTATTTACAATTCTCTCCATCTCATCCTTCTCCTTCTATTTCTGACAACTAATGATCATGTTTTGCTACCAAAGGTCAATTAGAAACAACCTCCTTACTAGTGTTATCACTAAGGTCCTGGTTAGTTCACCTTAAAAAAGTAATCAATCAGTAAAAATTAGTTTGAATAAATAAAAATCAGTTTTAATAAGCAAAAATAAGTTACAATTACAATCAGTAAAATCAGTTACAATCAGTACAGCTCAATTACAATTTTTAACTAATCTGTTACAATTACAATCAGCAAAAATCAGTTTCAATAAAAAAAAACAGTTAAAATCATTTCAAATCAGTTTCAATCAATTAAAATCAAAAACCAGTTTCAATAAGTAAATATCAGTTGAATCAATTAATTGAACAAAACAGGGCCTAGCAAGGGTGAGATTGGCACCCCCCACCCATGGAATAAAAACTCCCCGTTACGTTACGTAACGCCCGTTATATAACCTGTTTCAAAGTTGTCGCGACGTTAAATCCCGTTATATAACGGTTCACCAAATTTCACGGTCAAAACGCCGCGTTGACCGTTATATAACGTGTAACGCCCGTTATTTTACCGTTATAACGATATTTCACCGTTACAACGTTATCTGTTATCGCGTTAAAGTTTTATTAATACCCATTAACTTTAATTATTATGATTACTTAATTTATAGCTACTCATAGTTTCAGATGATAAACAAAATAATTAACTAATAACTAATAGGAAAAGTTGTCCTGAATAATCCGATCTATTGCCAATTTGCTGTGAATAATCCCAACTATTGATTATTTCTAAATAATCCAACCTTTGTATATTTTTTGCTGACAGCACCCCTTGCCACATTTTAACCGATTTGTAGGTACCTACTAGCCGTTACGCTCACTTCTTCTTCCTCCTTATGCTTCTTTATTGGTCTAAGCCAACTCTTCTTTGGTGATAGGTAGCTATAATAGTCAGTTAAAATGTGAAAAGGGGTGCTGTGAGCAAAAAAAATTCAAAGGTCGGATTATTTAAAAATAATCAATAGTAGGGATTATTCACAGCAAATTGGCAATAGGTCAGATTATTCAGGACAATTTTTCCTAACTAATAAACTAATTAATTATACACTAAAAGAATCAAATATTGCAATTATAATAGCTAGTTGCATATTATTGCATAATAATAGTAGTTAAACAACAAAAATGCAATTATAAGTTCAAAATCCCTTATGTGATTTTTTTTACAAAAAGCACGCCGCATTGGCCACGATTCGCGTTATTTCTCCGTTATAGCCGTTTTCCGCGACATCGCGACCGTTTCAGCAAGCGCATCCGCGACCGCGATTTTTTCCATGCCCGCCCCCCCCCCCTCCCCCGCGCCGCACTTACACTGGGTGGGAGCCACTTTACGGCATTAGGGGTAACGTTCTTGTGTTACTGTAATTGATCAAATATTTAAGGAAGTAGATGTTATATTTCCATCAGGATACCTCTAAGCTGACTCCTAGAATAGAATATTGGTATTAAGAGGCTTCAAATGCAAGTTTTATTATACTAAGAACTAGAAGAAAAGCTATTTCCATATCCCAAGGGACCTATATGAAAAATTGGTACAGAAAAATCGAATGAAAATAACATCGCACAAGAAGTATACAAGACTGAAGAAATTGGTCAAATACAAGTTATTAGTGAGACACCCAAAGGGTAGAAAGTACAAGCATACTCAGAAATCAAAACATCAGAAGGCAGCATTAGAATATTAATAGAAATAATTGTAGAGATATTGACCTGATTCATGTCAATAGTTTGTACTGCTTGCCCACGAGTAAATATAACAGCATGGTTTTGATTCTCGGGCTTTCCTTCTCCAAGCTTTGGATTACCAGGCAATTTGACAGAGTAGATTTCCTCGATGAAAGAATTAGCAGATAAACAAATAATCAATATAGAAGTTATCCAAACCAAAAGAAAAAACGATTGTCCGACATTTATAAATAAAATATGCACAGGTTTCAAAAGTAACCTATTTTGCATGAATGATATAGCAGAGAAAAAAATGAAATAATAATTGAGCAACATACGATAAAGTAAACCACAACTGATTGCAATAAGAACTTGTTCTCTTCAACTTATTTTTTGAACTTATTACTTATTCTTATTGGTATCAAATCAGATCAGACCAAACCATATCAATTCAGATCAGATCAAAAAATTCCAGACCAGACCAGATCAAATCATGATTACTTATTATTATTATTATTATTATTATTATTATTATTATTATTATTATTAATAATAATAATTATTATTATTGTCATTATTATAATTAACAACCACAACCACAACCACATTAAACCTTTAACACATTAAGTGCGGTAGAATAAAAGTTCCTCCCCTCCAAAACAACACAATTGGCTTTGTCCAAGGCTGGCTATGAACAAGACTTTTGGAAGAAATTATATGAAACTTTTATGTTACTTTCAATTATTTCCTCTAAGAAACATACCCTCCATCCCAAAGAAAATAACGGAGAGAACCACATTACTAATGTCATGTGGTGATGGACTTTGAGGCCATGTGAGCTGGGGGATGATGAAGGAGAAACTAGTGATGTGTCAAAAGACATTAATTATAAGGGGTAGAACAAAGAAGGAGGGCATAGCGCAAAATCTCAAATGCAGTCACAATTGATTTAACGAACATAAAATCAATTTTGCGGCATAGAATAAAAACAAGGCCGCATCGCATCGGCCGCGTTGTAAAGGTTTTCAAAACAAACGAACCGATATTTCCCGCGATGTAAAGGTATAAAAAACCGCGTTTTGGGTCACATTAAAGGATATCTTATGGTTTCAACCGATATTTAGATGATATGATAACCGCATCACTCCCGTTATCGCATTTGCGTTCCGTTACCGCTATTGCAACCGTTACCGCATTTTTACACTATGTTTTGCGGTCACCTCGATAGTTCCACAGTTATCATGGCCTATATAATGGTCGCCAAAATCTAAAATCACTTACAATATGGTTGCGATGATACCGATAATTTGCAAAATGGTTGAAAATAGTGAGACTAACTGTGAATAAAGTAGGTATGTGGTCGGGTCAAAAGAGTACCACAAAAAAAAAATTTAGACGTAATGCAATACAAAAATATGTACAGATATGGAATTTGGGGGATAGAAAAAGAGCACTTGACTAAGAATAATTGTCAATGATTTCAGCATTGCACACAAGAGATGAAGTAAACGCATTCGGACTTATCTGCCAAATATAAATGTTGATCTATTAAATGCCATAAAATCAGGATATGGGGAAGAAAACACACATCAAATAATCACATTGATCATGGACATTGAAATACCTCACTAATTTAAAAGGAAAAAATGTCATTTACCCCAGGATCCATAGAGATAAATGAAAACATTGAAACAATCTAGCATGCAACATTGAAATGGTAACACAAGAAATAAATGGAAGATTTACCTTATCCAGTCCATTGATGTCACCCTTCACAAGTTTGGAGTAGTACTCAGTCTGCACTTTCCCATCCTTCATAGTTTCCACAACATCAATAAAAGCAACTCGAAGAGCTTCATTTCTAGAAATACAAGCAAACAAAAGTTTTCAGTTTGTAACAGATCCCTTTAAAAATGCATAAGTGTGATATACTGGACTAAAAACTATTCATCAGATAAAACTATTAACTACCTTTGCATGAGTAAAGATATATCTGCAGCCTCAGGCTTCCCCTCTTCTTTCTGTTTTCCATATATTTGGCATGTAACTACATATGTGAACTTCAAATCTGCCTGAGCACGGGAATCTGGTGATAGCTCAAAGCCCTGGACATCTAGGGCATCACACCCGGAAATGGGAGCCTCCAGATCTGCTTTCAAATGTCAGAAAACTTGACATGTCATGAAGACACAAACATAGCAGTATTTACAGTTACATACCTCCAGAGGCACTTCTCTCTAAGTAGGCCTGAAGCATGAGCGCTTTTCGATAGTACATCATTCCACGAACTGCAAATTCACAATTAGCCAGACAGCCAGACAGTAAACTTGTGTACAAAAGAGCAATATGTCACACGTGCTCAACCGGCTTACCAAAGAAGAAATAAGAAAAAGGGAACAGCTGTGTTGTAATCACTCGTCATCAGAAATTAAGTTCTTAGGTGTCTTAGTGTGTCTTGTGTTTGACTCCTATATAAGACTATCATTGTACATAATATGTTTTTGTCAAGGAAGAAATAAAAGGAAGATATGGGCAGGAGCTTAACAGTGCTCGAAACTGTGTTATGTTGGTGTGTGGAATAACCTTTTCATTCTCTTTAATCCCTATTTCTTGATAAATCAATCACATAGCAATCTAGGACAGAGGACAGAATTGATCTGTCACACAATATTGATCAAGCAAAGCAGCAATTAAACGATTTGTGGTTGCTGATTTCAGCTCTTTTAAATGTAATCACAAGAACAAAAATTGTGCATGAAAGCATAAAAAACAGTCAAGTGGGAAACAGATAAGTTGCTAATAATAACCAAGCACTTGCAAAGTTGCAGTGTCGATGCCTTAAACCATTCATCATAATAGACATCCAGTGCAATCCAACCAAGAAATCAGAAATGTATACATTAACTTCTGAAGAAAAGGTAGGCATACCAGTTCTAGCTAATGTTTGTCCACGGTAGGATGCCCAAAACCGGAGCTCCTCAACATCATTGGGATCACTAAAAAGATCAGTTTCCTGTGCATTCTCATTACGCCCAATGCGAGCCAGAAAATTCCTCCATTCATCTAGGCAGCACAATACATCAGTTACAGTAGTATGTGGTAAGGTGGACTACAACAGACCTAATGGAAGTTCCATACAAAAACATATAGATCAGAAAGCAATTCATAGTGCAGAACAAGTAAATATACCTGGAAAGATTTTCTGGAGGTAAAATAAAATAGATATGCCATCCTCATTTTTCTTGCGCAGTTCATCCATACTATACAATACTGTTTCTGAATAGTAAGGAGTGAATACGCTACAGAAAATATATTAAAGACTTTCAGTTCCTTGCCTTCAGCAAAAAAGAAATACCATTTACTATAAATGGAAAACAAAAGCATCCATGTCACCTGAAAGACATCATCTCACGCACAGACTTAGCTAGAGGCATGTCCATGAACAGAGAATTCGTAAAGAATTGAAGTCTTCTCCGAGCCTCAAGATTCTTTGGTATGCTTGATGCAGAATCCTTGATTGTTATAAGCGAATACAATCTTTTAATTTGGGCCTTCTGCAAATTTCATTTTACAATTCTCGATTAAAAGAAACTTGTTATTAAAAATAAATATGTGAAGCAGTTGAAGGGAAATTTGGTTATACCAGTTCAGGGTTTTCAGGCCATTTCAACTTTGAAAAAAGACTACCTTCTGCCCTTGCTTTTTTCAGCAAATTCCAGGTCTGCATATGCTCCCTGTACATACAAATATGATTGACTATTAACTAGACAGTAACTGCCTAATCTACCCCAGATAGACAAGACAAGGCAATAGAAGTAGCATAAAGAAAAATGTCGCATTCCGAAACTAACCTCATGTTCACAGCAAGAACATCATAACGTATGACATCATAGAGATCTTGAATAGCTTTAACAGCACTCCTCTCTGCTTTTTCACGAGCTGCCTTATCACGAGCCTTCTCGAGATCTGTCCCAGAACCTTTCTGTTTTTTTATAAAAAAAAAAAAAACTTCAAAATAGGCAGTCAAAGTCAGGATGACATTAACTTTGAAAAAAAATGGCTAGTGCATCAACAGCAACTACCTGAGCCTAAGTTATAAACTCATATCACACAAGAATTAAACAACCAAATAACCCAAAATACAACCTGATAACTAGCAGCTAGCCATTAAGACAACTTAAGGACATATTCAGATACAATGACCAACATAACAGGTAACTGGAGATCATCAAAGCCCAGTGTTGTAGGGAACTCAGCTACCAGTTCTTGCATCACGAACATACATAACAGAGAGCAACATACTGTTAAACATTATGAAATATTTGAGTAACTGGTATACTCTCATAACATTAAGACATAGCTGAAAGCTCATGTGGACAAAGAAACAACAGCAGCAGCACACACGAAATAATTCTGCAATGGAGCATTACAATTTCATAATACCAGAGGCCTAAGTTATAGAAGCAACTCAATTTCCTGGGCTTTCAACCACAGTATTACAGCAACAACACCAAATTCCATAACCTTAATCCCAAAAGGTAGGGGTCAGCTACATGAATTCTTCTTTATTCGTTCTGATTTTCTATCATCTGAATTTGTAAGTCTAGATCCTTCATATCCTTTTCCACTCATGTCCTCCAAGTCATCTTCGATCTTTCTCACCCTCTTTTTAAGTCTCCCGAACTATAACTTTCCATCTTTCTTACCGATTCGCTAATAACCCGTCTTTGCACATGCCCAAACCATCCTAAACGATTATCTTTTATATTTTCGTCAATATTTGCAAATCCTAAATCATTTCTTATATCTTCGTTTTTGAATTATATCCCTCAAGGTATGCCCATCCCCACTCATCCATTGAAGCACTCGCATTTCCACTATTCTCATATTTCTACAATGATCATTTTTAAAAGCCCAACATTTTGATCAATATAAGTGTTTCTCTAACATCGTTCGATAAAACTTGCCCTTTAACTTTAAGAGCATACCTCGAGCACATAATATTTCAAGAGCCGGTCCACGTTTTTGCTACCCACACATAAATGTAATGAAATTTCAGCATCCACAACAGAAAAATTTCCTAAAGGGAAGAGCAGAATCTCTCTTACTCGAAACTCAAAAATCAAAAGGCAAGGGGGGAAACATAAATTTATCATTGTAAAGCTCATGATTTCGTTCAAAAGATACACATACCAGTATTCCCATCAGCACAAAGACTTTCTGAATAACCTGAGCCATCTTACTCAGATCAAAATCCAGGTGAATGGACTTCTTTGCTATGCATTCATCAATATCTTCGTAAACTCTCTCCACCCTGCAGAAGGTTCAAAGAGAAAAACTCATCATCTTGGATTTAATGAACAAAAAGGTTAGACTTTGCAATGACTTCATATAAATCCACAGAAAAACCTTCTATATTAACTTACCATTTCCTTCCATCCTCCTCCAAGATTTCCATCAAAATAAGCTTTATTAAGTGATAGCACTCCACAACAGCATACTTCATATATTCATCTCTGGAGATTCTTTCCCACAGCTCCTCTTGGGAATCTCTACTTTCTTTTGCAATATCTTGCGCTAGAAATATCTATAAATATAAGATGCACAGACAAAATGAAAGAATACATTAATATACTTAACAGAACAAAGCCAAGAAACTAAAGGTATAAAAGAACAGCAGAAACCTTGCTGGCAAGAAGGAAGAGAGGCCACTGAATCAAGGGCAGATTGTCACTATTTTTAGGCATGAGAAGCAACTCCATTTCCCTAAAGGTAATACAAAAATGCTCTTCATCAGAAAAGATGGGGAAATATGCACCAAACGACCATAAATCATGAAATAAAAGTTGACTATTTTAAGAATCGTAGTAATGTAGAACAAACATATAACCGAAGATACGCACAAGTCTGATATGTAATCTTCTTCTCGCAGGTTCCGTACAATTTCATTCCAGAAGGGTGAAAATCTAGCTGCATCTTCCTTGCATGTTTCAATAACCTTGATCAAACAAAAAATATGTTACTTTTGTTTTTAAAAAAAGCAGGTACCTTTAGCAAAAAGAGTGTTACTTTCAGAAAAAAATATATATATATATTCAAAGTAACACGTTTTTTTCGAAAAGTAACACCTTTTCATGTAAAAAGTAACACCTTTTTGAGTTTTTTCAGAATTTTTTTCTTAAAATAATACTTTTTCATGTAAAAAGTAACACCTTTTTGACTTTTTTGCCTTTTATTCTCACTGGAACTTGACCCTATATATATATATATATATATATATATATATATATATATATATATATATATATATATGTATATATATATATATATATATAACCAATTAAAGTGGTGAAAAATGAAAAAGAGGTGTACATAAAAGCATAAATGGTATATATTCGGATGGAAATTTTGTAAATAATTAGACATATGCAAAAAGGTGTACATATTCAGATAGCATTTCTGTAAATTATTAGAATCATATCCTTCACAAATATATGTACACCCTATAAGAGCATGTACACGTTTTGCCAAAATATGTATATCTAATCCTAGTTTTCAGTTTTCACCACTTTAGTTTTTTCACATGATCCTACCATATATTCTTTACATCAGCAAAGTAAACTAGATAAAAGAATAATTTAGAAGATGTTGTTATGGCATACTTCAACATAGAATTAATAACTTTTATCATGTCCTTCCCATACGAGAGCATTTTTTTGATCATGGAGCAGCATTTTTTTGATCAGGGGGCAATGGGAAGGGGAAATTAATTCTTCACCTAGGTAGTGAAAATCGAACCTTTGTTATAACTCATAAGTCATGTCATTACTCATAAGTTATAAGGGTGAAATGGAATGTCTTCAACTACTACCCAACCCATGATTCTTTCAATAAAAAAACAATGCTAGAGCTTTAATACCAAAAGACTGGGGTCGGCTACATGAACCAAAATATCAGTTCTAATGGTCGTCCACATAGGTCCTTCATCTCCATTCATTTTTATTTTCTACCATCTCCATATGTAAGATGCGGTCATTTATATACTTCTCCACTATTGTCTTCCAAATCATCTTCGGACTTCCTCGCCCACTTTTTAATTCACCAAGCTCTAGCTTTCTATCTTCCTTACTGGTTTGCTAATACCCGATCTATGCACATGCCCAACCTGTGTCATTCGATAATCTATCATCTCTCCTCAATATTAGCAACATTTAAACCCTTTCTTATATCTTCGTTTTGAACTCTATCCCTCAAGGTATGCCCACTCATCCATCACATCATTCACATTTCCCCTACTCCCATCTTTCTACTATGATCCTTTCAAATAGCCGACATTATGATCTATATAGTAGCACCGGGATAAAACTTACCCTTTAACTTTAAGGGCAGACCTAGATCACATATAATTCCAGTAGTCCCTCTCCATTTTTGCCACCCACACTTAATTATATGGGTCACATCTTGTTGGATGTCCTCACTACTCTGAAATATGGACAGAGAGAACTTAACTTTCTTCAATGAAATAGAACAAAAGGCTCATTGTCACATGATGCTTAATCTCTAAAGTCAAAGGCATCTATGATGTGTCACTTTTTAGAGATAGGTCGGAAAGAAAAAAGAGTTGTTTTAAAGGCAACAAGGGACCAAGATTTGCCCAAGCTATAAGAATGAACACATAATATGCCAATTCTATAGAGAAGCATCAATGGTCCAAAAAAATCATTGACAACCTAAAGAATAAAAAAACAATCACAAATGAACATAATCAACATTAGAACTTGAGACGACTTCAACAAGAAATGTGTGGGTTAGTATACCACGTATAAGAAGGAAAAGAGCATTAGAAATCCATAGGGAAAATGAGATATTGCACAACTCTGAAGAAGTTCTGAGGGTTATGCATGAATGAAATGAAACAAAGGGTGTGTTCCCATAGGAAGTTGTAAGAGTAGTTAGGTTGTGGAGTAGCAGTTAGTTCTTAATTGTTAGTTGTTTGTTGTTAACTGATAATCAGTCAAAATTGTCTTTCGAAGTCCAATGCTCGGCAAATTTGTTGTGGGACTATCTTAATACAATTTTGTAAGATAACTACAGTTGATTTTTGCAAAAAAAATACTTAAAACGGTAATTGGCTTTTGAAACACTACCTAAAACGCTAGAAGATACAACAAAATTCCACTCACCAAACACTAGTATTTATAATTAGTACTCCCTCCGTTTCCTAATGTTCATCCCGTTTAGAATATTCTATTTTGGAGAGAGAAATTTGATTAAGATTTTTAAGACATATATCGATGATAAAATATATCCATGTGAGATCTCATAAGATTCGTCTTAATGTATACTTTTTATTATATATTTTTTATAATTTTTTATGATGCGTCTTTAGAGATATTAAGGCTCAAAATTTACTTTGAAAACTGTGCAAAAAGTAAATGGGAAGAATATTTGAATACGGAGGGAGTAGCATTTTTTCTTAGGCAAAGTCCTTAAAAAACACTATACACACTAAAGAGCTCGGCAATCAAAATTTGTGTCAGAAAGAGAAGGGTCTCTACTCTTTCATAATGTCACATAAGTCCCACAGCCGTAAGATATTAATTCAAATATTAATATCTAAATGCCTAACCAAACATTGATAATTTGGCAAACATTGCAAAAGCACTTACAATGGTGACATCACCCAACTTCACAAAAGAGACTCAAACAAAATAAAATGAGAAACAATAAAGACGGTGGATTGCAAAACTAACCTGACCAGCTTCATACTCTGGATCCCTGGATTAAAATAATAAAAGTTCAAAAAATCTTCAAAAGCTAGAAATGGATAGGCAGCTAAAAGGATGTATGAGCAATCATCATCATTTTAGAGTGTACGACTTTGATAGAAGAGCGGGAAGCAAGAGTAAAAATTGAAAAAAATGGAAACCTTTTGAACGGTTGTACGTATAGTTTTTCCATAAATGCTCGTGGAAATTGCTCAAATAGATGGTGAAGAGCATCTAATGATCGAATCTGAAGAAAAAATACAATGCAACTTGTGAACTGATACCCCCAAGTTCAATAGTAAAACAATAGTTGGGAATATTAAACCATCACATTAATGCATAGAAGAAGCGACAACTCACTTCCCCAAGCCGATCTCTTGCCCCTAGCAAAAATCCCCAGATGGCAGATATTATGGTATAGAACACATGGATGTCCAACAGATATATCTAGAACAAATAAAAAACGGGAAAAAAGTTAGAAAGTAAATTGGACGGTCCATCAGTTTCAAAATTTCAAACAGAATGCACAGGTTAATTAAACAGACAAATTATAAGAAAAACAAATACATAAAACACTAAAAATCCATAATATCTGCAGTATGGAACTTAGCTCCACTCTTTACCATTCCTCAGGTTGAAGGAAATTGGAGGACTAGACTAGCTTCTTTTATAATACAACAAAGTGTAGCTCTTACTTGCAATAACTATAAATCTGTAACACATCAGCCTATAACGTGCGAGGCTCAATGTCAATCATTCTTTTTTTTTACTTCAAATTGAATCCTACAAAATCCAACCACCAGACCCTTTGTCACCACCACAGCTAAATCACAACATACTATGATGATTGGTACAACTAATCATCTCTAATGATTACGGTAAGACCATAGAAGCACAAGAAATCACAACCACACTTATGGCCTTGTCCAACAAACTTACACCATCATCGACGAATATTATTTCCTTGTATTATTTGTTATGAAAAAGAAAGGCTAAGAGCATTCTATTCAAATCCTTATTTTTTGAGCTCAAATATTCGGTAGACAACCGACACAAAGTCTATCACGAAGGTGAAACAAAACATATGCAGTAAAAT
Organism: Amaranthus cruentus; assembly: GCA_019425755.1. Lineage (NCBI taxonomy): Eukaryota > Viridiplantae > Streptophyta > Magnoliopsida > Caryophyllales > Amaranthaceae > Amaranthus > Amaranthus cruentus. The sequence goes on along the minus strand of CM033454.1, from coordinate 6,475,358 downwards.
TCCAGAAAACGTCACTATTTTGTAGACCAATAACCAAATCATTAAATATTAGAAGATTGGAGTTCGAAAAGTAATTTCACTATAAATCAGGGTCTTAAGGCAATTGCTACATAAGACAAACATGTAAAAGTTTTCCAAAACATTTCAATGATAACCAGGTCACTAAAAGGTGTACACTACTCACTTATTGTGAATTATTATAAATTGAGTTGGAGATAGAAAGTGTCTGTGTGTCATAAAACGAAGGTATCACAAAATTTATATTATTTTTGCAATACACAATATAACTTATTAATAAATCAAGACAAACAACAACGTCACATGAATTAAAACTTAAAAGTGACGCTATTAAACTCAAGCATCCACAACAAAAAACAAAGAAACAAACTACTTTCCCTTGATAAAAAGGAGAAACATAAGCAGCATTCAAAGACAAACAAGAAATGCCAAATGTCAGTGCAATACTCTCTGTCTCAGAGGCCAACATGCATATGCCAAATAGAATAACACAAACACACTAACATTGACTTAACCTTTTGTCTTTACTGGTTCATGCAACGAGAATTGACAACAAATAGAGACAACAAAAATAGGACAATAAGCAAGAAGCAGGAGAGGGGAAGGTGGGGAATAGCGATGCTAACTCACACAGAATACAGGCGCCCACAAGCTAAGAATCGTCAAAGCATTATGATTGTCTGCAAAAGCAAACATAAAACTTTAAAACAGACTTTTTAACGGTAACAAATACCATCTTGTAATATAAGAAATTGCATATCATACTCTTGTTACGAGAAAAAGGTTCCCTAGATACACAAGAAATAAGAAAGAAAACTTCTAACACAATTCATATTGCAACAAAAAAAACTCCCTGGAAAGATATTTTCCCTTTCACAAACGAACTCCAAGATATCTTAATCAATTTAATCTTCATAGAAAGGCCAAAAGGAGACTAGTAGTGAGAAAAGATCCTAGAAATTGTGTCAAGGATGAACATTAGACTATTCTTTTTCAGGACGAAGAGATCAAGGAGCAATGAAAGGATTAATTTTATGATCACGGTTGTCTTAAAATCAACCTACCTTTATAAGGACCACTACTCCATAGGCCACTACTCCGAGTGTGCTCAAACATCATTGTTATGGAACAAACAGGAATACCCATCCCAGAATACTACTCCATAGGCCTACAATTCGTTACATTTCTAGTGCTAAGAATTGCACATTATCTTTAAGAAATCTTGAGTTAAATGTGTATATGAAGTTCCTGTAACTCTTCTGTATTAATCGTGTTCAACAGTTCAAGGGATATTCTTGGTGATTGTTCAAGTTTTCGGGTGAAGGTACTTCATCAAAGGCCTTATGGTTCAATGTGTTAGTGTTCATCTCTGTATTATATGTACTGTCATTGTATTTTGTCTCTACCCCCAACAAAAACAATGTAATTCCATCATAGTGAAAAAACAAGGTTGCATAGCATCATAGGCCGTGTGGTAAAGGTTTACAAATAAAGCAAATCAATGCTCTTAAGGTGTAAAAATTCGTTTTTTTAGCCGTTTCAAGGGATATCTCATGGTTCCGGCTGACATTTGACATTATGGTAATCGTCTCATTCCCAATACGCATCATCGTGTCCTTAACAACTAATATTGTGTTTTGCACTATGAATTGTGTTACATAAAAGCCTGTGAGCAATGGATTTAAAACTAAAGTTATAAATTGTGATGTAAAACCATGCCATGTCATCTCTGAAATTATTAGCCGTACCATGCGAAGTTCAAAAACTAGGTTGTATCGTATTGTATCGATCGTATTTCGTAAAGGTTTTCAAATTTACCAAATTGATATTGCGCGCATCTTAAAGGTGCAAAAGAACTATTGTTTCAAGCGCTATTTCATGGTTTAGGCCGAAATTTGGCGATACGATGACCTCATCACCCCCGTTATCATGTCCGTTACCGCAACCGCAATTGTTGGTACCATGAAGCAAAAATGAGGTAGTTACGTTACACGACGGCCAATTTATAGCAGATTTTGAGCTTACCAAACGGTTACGTAACATGTGATATGAAATCATGGAGCAACGGCTATTAAAAGATGTTATTCAAAGTGTATATTATTCGGTTTAATATAAATGTATGTTCAAGTAAACTTCAAGTTCTATGATAAAAGATATCTTTTTCAAGTTGAAAATTCACATTGTGATGTCCGCAAAATGATTTGTAACTTCACAAGGTGTCGCGTCCGTGACATCATGTAAAATAAGATTTTACTCCTATTAGAAATTAAACTTGTTTATAACCATTTGTGTTTATACAAAAAATGAGGCTATAAACATATTGATACCCAAAAATTAAAGATACTTCCCAAACTTTAAAATTAAATGTCAATTACCCCAAAGATGGAACTGAAATATGTCCCTAATCTTAACACTAGTGAAATGTTGTTTCTATGACACCATAACTGTTATTGTGATCACTTCGAATACTTCATAAAAGTAAATAGGAAGACATTATTAAGAGACAATGGGACGCATGGACACTATCCAGTTACTATTATAAGACATGAAATGAGAAAATCACGCACAGCTTCACTTACTTCGTGACACAAAGTCATGCCATGAATATCTTATATTGTTCATATCCACAATAGTCCTTGTGGGTTTAACCAAGGGGCGGACCTGTTCACATATAGAAAAATCTCAACATCAAGCTATATTTGACTTGCACAAAACCATGACTTCAAAGAAGTTGATGAAACTTAATTGCAATGTCACTTGCCTGAAGAAAGTATCCAAATGCAAATTTTCCAGCCAATACAATAAGCCAGAAAAACATATACCTACACCAAATAAAGGCAGGTGCAGCAATTAAGTAGCAATTCCAAAGGAAGTTCACCCTATCTTTGAAAGATACCAAGTGCTTGTACCCTTGTACCCATATATTTGAGGAGGGCTAAGGAAAAGACAGGTAAATTGTTGACCAAAATACAATTAAAGCACTGTTATCTGTGCCTAATCTATAATGAGCTAAAAATATTTTCTGATATTTAAACTGATCTTTGCCAATTGAAACTGATTTTTACAATATAAACAAACTTTTAAGCTGAATAGCACACTGCCAAAGAGTCTAGAGAACAAGAAAGTTGGCAAGATCTTGCTGGAAACTATAATATGGTTGAATCAGAGAACTTTAAAAGTATAGTATCAAAGGTTTGGTTTTTACAAGATCAGCCATGTGCAAAATACGTACTACTCTGTAATGAATCAATATAAGAGGGGTAGAATAGTCTTTCAGTGAAGTTTCTAGAAAAAGAATATTATGTAACCAATTAAATAACAAGTTTGTTAGGCTTGTTAGTTATAAATATGATAATGTTATAATTGGTTAGGGTACCAAATGAAATATGAAATGAATTCTTCCTCTCAAATATATCTTTCTCTACTCTCTTATTTTTCTGTTATTTCTTCTTCCTTTTAACCCTTTACTCCCTCTTAACCCTAATCTCCATTTTTATCATATTAGCAACAATCGGGTACATTACATGCTCCCTCCGTACTACAGTATATTTCTATAACTCGCCCATGCTTATTGAAAATGAATACATGCTAACTCTCCTTGAAATCTGAATATATTATTACAACTTCAAAAACGTTGTTGAAACCAAAATTCATGACAGGGGTTTTATAATAATTATTATCATAATTTCAAAGTATGGTCAAAGAAAAATTTTCAAAACAATCCATTATATACCAGCATATAAAGATAATACACCCTAAAGACATCTAGCCAACAAGGGGTCAAAAGCAAAGGAACTCTGTGCTCCGCTCTCTTGAAATTAAAATAATAATCCTACAAGCAAATTATCTCTAAATCATCAAATTGTTGGGAATAACAAAATCCAATGCATTGTCGGCTGTCGCTAGACTTCTTCACACGGATGGGTATGGAAATCAGATACTTTATTTTTTCCAAAATACTAGTTGTTTTTCATAAAATAGCCAAGTGGCATACTTGGACACGTAGCCGGGTCAGCATTTCTGAAAAATGAACCTCAGAGAAACAATATGTGACATCTAATTGGCATCATGAAGATACTACCATACAAAACTTCAAAAAAGAAAATTTTAATAAAAGAAGCACTGTTGGTATTCCTAATGTTTTGAGGGGTAGGGCAATACAAACGGCACAGCTAGGGTGTGATAGTAAAATGAGAAGAGTGAGAATTTACTTCGCAAAGTCAGATGTCCTCTCATACATTCCGCGACCAACATAGTGTCGTTCCTTCAAATTTGGGAAAGGAAAAAAGTATATCAGCAAACAAACAGGAGTACCACAGCATAAACCTCAATTTTGATGAAGAAAATGCAAACCTGACGCATCCATTTAAGGAAGCGAATAGCTGACCAACGATCACATTGATCAGTAAGCCGGTGACAGGCTGGTATTCTCATGAGGAAACTAATGAAGAACTGGAAACCAGCATATATGCCAATTACAATGACATAGATTTTGTAGATAGTTTCCTCCCCTTGAATAGATTTCCTGCAGCGTAGCACAGGTGAGCTCATGTTTTTAATGAGAGACATCAGTCTCTTCTTGAGCTGCTAAAATTCAACCCAAAAGAGGGGTAGAGTTAAAATAAAAAGCTTACACATAAAGGAATGTTATGACAGCTGATGCACAAGCAAACCAAACAAAGCGAAGAAATACTCTAGAAACAGCAGAGTGACGAGTTGTTGAGTATGCTCCAAACATCATGAGAATGTCCAAAATACCTATTAATAAATAACATTGTCACAAAACAATGGTATATGACTATAAGTATCAGCAAGGAAAAAAGGAAAATGTAAGCTCAACTGAAAATTATTGAAGAAAAAAAAGGATCTCACTCTCAATTAACTTCATTACAACAAATGTTGGCCCAAGACTAAGAACTTGTTTAATGGTTCCGGAATCAAAGTTCCCATCATTAAAGGCAATAATGGTCATAGCCTGCAAAAAAAATGAGTAAGTCAGATGATTAAACAGACGCACACAAGTACTACGCATCAATCAAAGACAAAAAAGGGACACAAAATTCGAAGGTGAGTGATTGAAGGCTAATATAAGCAGAAGTGGAGTTACGTAATGAAAGAAAAAGTAAGCAAATAATTAATAATCCCACACATCTGAGGCTGGCGGAAAAACAAGCCAGATAGCGAAAATTCAGACCACGTATATCGCGTCTGGATATACCTTATCTTGTCAAGTCCACTCCATGAAAATGAAAAATAACAGCTACTAAAGGTGGTCCACTGAAACTCATTGGTCATGAATGAAAAAGATGCAGTGTGCATATTCAGTCTTTAAAGCACGATTAATTGAAGTTAACTTCCTCAAACGCAAAATGATGGGCTAACTCCAAATTTAACATTGAATTTTAAAGTGATAAAGGCAATCTAATTTCCAACCCCTCCCTTTGTGCTCCACATTCCTTCACCACTTCTCTCCTTTCCGTTAGCCCAAACACATAAGATTTTTTTTCCAACCTTGTCACCCCATGCCCCAATTAAATTGTAGAAGGTTTTACTTTATAGCTTCACAGTTCCATCTCAAGAAACTACAGAAAAATAATTTAGTTAAGAAGTCTGAAAATGTAACATGGAACGAAATAGGTTACAGGAACGGGAATGCAGGATACTACCTATAAAGAGTCTTGAACTACAAGTGCGAAGGGTTTTCTTGAACAATATTTAAGATTAAACTTCCCAAAACGCTTAAACATGATGTTGCCTTTGAGCCCAAATCTGGGACAAAGTTGTGGAGAAAGAATAGTTCCTCGATTTGGAACAGAATTTGAGGAATATGGAACACCGGATGGTTCCTAGTTCCCGGTCTTTATCAGGCAAATCTCAAAGAATGAAAAGCTATGGATAACCACAAAAATCAGAAGACAGGCAGTGTTGGAGAAGATTCAACATAATAAAGTGTCATAAGCATGAGCATAACAAGTCTGCATCTCAACAACAAAAGATCAAAAACTAAAACTAAAACTAATCCAAATAAAAGAAGTTTGACAATATCAAGCAATAAGACAAAATTAAGAAGAAAACAACTCGATTACACTTTAGGGTCGTATACTCATATCTCCCTCTTCCAATCTCCACTTTGTAATTCGATTCCCTAACTACTTTCCTCGATTAGCATTTGATGGGAATATGCATCGTACTTTCCTTAACATTTGACATAAATGTGGCCCAGAAAAAAGCTTATGGGTTGCGTAGAATACAAGTTACAACTGCCAAAGTCTAGACAGCAAAAATCAGTTCTTTATTATCTGATTCAACCACTAAGATTTAAAAAAGCCACGGCATTTATAAGGTCTAGTTGATACAGCATCTTTGTCAGGTCTGAAATAGGGATGCTCACGAGTCCAGGACCCTGGTTGAACTGCCCCGGACCCGCCCCTTTTTTAAGGGTCTGGGTCTTATTTTTTGAGACCCATCGGATCCGGGTCGGATATGGATCTAAAAAATAATTGGCAGGTCCGGGTACGAAATCCGGACCCTAATTGTCCATTTCTATTTGTCTTCTACGTATGAATTTTGCTCCCAACACTTATTTTCTTTTCATATAATCATAACATATATTAATAATATATATGCTACGTGCTAAGTGCTAACCCAATTACCCTTATTTTATGGACTCGAACTAGTATTTATAATAGAATTTACGCGCATATGGATGACGCTATGCAACTTTAGATGTTAAATTAGTATTAAATATTTGTAAAATACGATAGTAACTCTCTTACAAATATATGAACAATATAATGACTTACAAATGGTTCAAATTTGACAAATCAAAGAGACTTTTTTGGACCCATTAAGGACCCTAGACCCATCAGATTCGAAGGGTCTGGGTCTAGGTCTAAAAATTTTGGACCCTTAGGGTTCGGATCCGAGTCTTAATCTCAAAAAATTAAAAGGGTTCGGATCCGAGTCTTAATCTCAAAAAATTAAAAGGGTCCGGGTCCGGGTCCAGGTCCGGTTGGACCCGCCCCATGACCATCCCTAGTCTGAAACAAGTTTTGCAGGCACAAGCACAACTCTGTTTCATGATTAAGGAGCCTACTTATAAGTAACGGGAAGATGTTGGTGTGGCTATTGCATACTACATATCATCTTTTCTTCTAAACCAACATTGCTTTTGAACGATTATTTATATTCACCTCCTCTCACTTATCTTACGAATACCTGAGTTTCAAAAAATGTCGCACAACTACAAACAAACTAAAGCGGCAAATAAGATCAAGCAAACCAAGAATTGGAGTTGTTTAAAGGCAAAACATTACCTGAAACGTCATGAAAAGGAATATCCAAAGGCGATGGAAGCTATGGTAAAGATGCCAGAAAGTACGATGCTCAACAAAGGAAGTTTTCCCCTGCCGCTTTCCTCCGCTAGACTTTAGTAGATTCTATATGCAAACGAGGTAGGAGAAAAAGTAAGAGAATAAATCCTAACATACTTCTAAGGCAGTGGCATTTCTTAAGCAAATAATGAAATCTAAACCAAACAAGTCGACTTCCAGTTTATCAATAAAAAAATATATTTTTCTTACCAAATGTAAATGGCAAACTACACAAGCAGTTAACAATATTTTTTAACTAGGGATGAAGCAATGAACTAAACAGATAAAAGCAATAGTACAGCAGAATAAACTATTAACTTTAACAACTGTGCTTTTCAAGCAAACAAGGAGAAAGAAATCGACAAGGATAAGAAATAAATAGCCATCCAAAAAAACAAAGCATAATTGTCTAGGTGCTTAAGAAATGAAATAGAATAAGTTAATAAGACAAATCTAACAAGTCAAGATGAACAATAAAAACTCTTTACTTTAGACTTAGGCTCGGGCTTCAAAAAGAATGATGAGCTTAAACGCCAAGGCCAGCTAAGCTCAAAGCAATGTAGTGACCTGACAACAAGAGCACTTGAATAAATAAAAAAGCAAAATTAAATTTATTGTAAATTAATTCATAGGAATTTGCACTGAGGTGCTCTTACCAAAAATATTCATTGAAGTCATCATAATTTCTCCACTTAGAATGAGGAGCTCGTCCATTATCATTGTTAGCTGCCTCCTAAAAATATAAAACATAAATAAATTACAATTTGTAAGCATTGATTTGAAGCCCTCTCATTTCAATATATCAATAACAATCTTCTTCAGGAAAATTTCGTCTGTTAGCAAGTGATTTTTATGCCCTTTCACTTCCCTTTACTTTAAGATATTTGGAGGAATCGAATCAAAAATAGCATAACATGTTTGAAAATGACAATTGAAAAGCTCAGAGGTGAGATAAAAGATAAAGTATAAAAGCAGTTAAGAGTTATCATCAAAAAAGTATCGAATTGTAGTGTTGGACATAAGAAATTAGCAGGAAAACTACAGCTAGAAGACATAAATAATATACTAAAATGAAAGAACCTTTGAAAAAAACAAGGTATCAAAAGTCAAGACAAATGCCAAAACCTTTGAAAAAAACAGGGTAACTAGAGTCAAGACAAACGCCAAAACCATATCGTCAAGGAACCAACTCAACATAAGTTGAAGGAACAAACGCCAAAAGCTAGAGTGTGGATGCAACACATGCCCTCCACATAATAGTGCTAAATAATTCCACTTGAAATGAAGGGTGAATGAGATTTAAACCGTGACCTGGGCTTCTAATACCAATGTCAAGAGTAATGTAATTGAGTATTATTGAAGTGGATCATAAGATTTCCATTAAATTAATTGGTCCAAAGTCAACTTTGGCCTCTCCATATCTTTCAAAATATTGAGTCATTCACCACAAACATATATGCATCAATAGTGGCTTATGCTTCAAACGTTTAACCTCTCATACAAGGATCAACGACCACAAAAGAAGAGAAAGAATTAAGGACTTACCGCAGCAACAACATCATATAAAGGACAGATCACCCTTTCCAAAAACGAGACACCGTCATCCGTCTTGCAACTATCAGCTTGCTTCAAAACTTGCTGCCTCAGTATCTCATCCATTTCTCTGGCCATCTGAATAACAGCATAAAAGAATTCTCAAGGTGGAAATATATGGCTACAAATTCAAAGGCATCCTCACGAATGCAAATAGGAAACAAAATAAGGAAAGAGCAAGCATTACAGTTTTCATGTAACTTATTGCATTTATCAAAAGATATTATTACTTCATTCGTACTTAAATTCTTTCACTTTGGTAGATCGAAAGACTGTTCCAATTGTCTAGAGTTCATTTTTTGGAAGAAAAAAACTAGATCTTGTGGAATAACACTTTCCATTATGGAAACCGGAAAGTTTCAAAATACTTCCAGCATTACCTTTTTTGAGTGTTGCTTCTCATCTATCTCCCCCTTAATTATGAGCTATTTATTTTTTCTTCTCATCACATAAGCCCACTCCTTTACCTCTGAGCGCACCCCCCCCCCCCCAATCCCATCCACACATACCCACACCCATGTTGCATATATTGAAGAATAGAGTATGTATGTGCATGATATCAAAATACTAGGATTTAAGTGACAGATATAAGTTATAATCTCGTATGTTTACTTAAACAATAGTACCAATATGATAGAGCTTCTAAATATTCAACAGACGACTTAGAAAACTACAGTAGGTGTGTACCATCCTCACCACATCTAAAGATAATAAGATATACTTCGAAGAACAAACGTTAAATAAGTATTCTTCTTAACTTAGCTTACATGGTGAAATATGTAGCATAAGCACTCTGGTAGAAACCGAATGTTTGCGGCTTCACCCCATATAAGGTAATACAATGATACAAACAGCAACTTCTTTTCCTTGCTAAGAGACTCCAAGCTGTAAAATGACATTACCAGGTGTCAGTAAAATGCTATTCCACATCCACATTGTAAAAATCTACAAACCAAGGATCATGAAGTTCGGTCAAAAAAATAAGCGTAGAAATCATAATATGCCTCAAAGGTTAACAGGTATTAAGCAATAAAATCCATAAACTAAGTAGCATGAATTCTACAAAAATGTTTCAAAGAGAAGCCAAGGAATATAAAAAAATAGCAAGAATTCGAACATAGAACTCATACTTGCTCCATACTGGCAGAAGAACCAAGTAGTTACACCATTTAATATAATTCTCTAGTGTTTTCAAAAATACACTCTGCACAGCAGCCTCGTCCAATTTCTGATAAAACATTAGCAAAACAAACCAAATGGATTTAGCTCATTCATAATAAAAATAAACAGTTGTATCGGAATTTGGAACCATTGAGAATGAAACAATGTTTTTAATATTACACTGTGAATGAAAACATTTTACAATAAAAAGCAAGAAAAACAATGACCAACAGGGACTTCATAATCAGAAGAAAGAATAAATGCATAAATTTCATACAATTAGGAATGACGTATTCATACATGTAAAGGAAATCAAACCAAAGCCCTATTGTAACCAGGGAGAGTAAGTTCAGACTTAAGTTTCATTGTTGCATATATGCATACAATGATACAAACATATAAATAACCATAGAAATCATCATTTAGCAAGACTATAATGGCCACTTGCCAACCAAAATATACAACTACCTACCGCCTCACTTCCTTCAGGGATTCGAAGCCGAGATTGCTCATTTGCAAGTAGATGAATTATATGCTCCCGCTGATTGGAAATATTGTCTGGCTGCCATTTGTTATCAAGCATAAACATTAAAATGTATCATGACCATATCATAAACATTAAAATATTCTCTGGCAGTCAGGATAATAAATTCCTTAAAATTTTCCAAAACAAGAGTTTACAATCCAGTTAACAAATTGGTACATCAGATGAAAAGCATTTAACTTTGAAGAGCTAAAATTGTGAACGTTTATGCCAAACCCAATTCCAAGAAATTTCAGTAAAAGTTAACATGGGTAACATATACACATAACAGCACCAAAATGAACCAAAGAACAGAAGTCTATCCCACAGATTTATGAAAAAAAAAACCATCATTCCTTACAGATCACAAAGGCACAACCCAGAGGATAACCACACATGAAAAACACCATAACCACCACATCACTCTCGTTACCGCAACACCATTATGTTACCTCTATCGCGACCGTTACCGCATTTTTACACTACGGCTAAGGGTGAGTGTTTGTATAATTTGAGGTGGGTCCACATTGCTCAGAATGTGAAGCAACGGAATAATACAACTGAATATATTGGTGTAAAGTAAAAGGATGTATTAATATTATATTGCGAAATTCGATAAGTGAGCTCAACACTCCATAATGTTTAAACATACTTTTTTATACAAGCATGGAAATTTTTCCCCTCCCCTTCATCATACATACTATGAGTTTGTCTCTTTTATAAGAAATAACAAATTCCAATAACTCGCCAATCACCCTATCATACTTAGAACTAAAATAACATAACGAAAAATATTATTCTAGAGAATTCATGATGGAAAGCCTAGGTCCATTCATAACAATAAGATTCTCCAACTCAAGCCTTACTTTCAAAATTGGACAGAAGTGGTAAAAGAGTCTCACTCGCCTCTCAAACTACCCCATTGAGCTTTGTGATTCATTCACAATCTCTCGAAAGTTGAAACAAGTTTAAGCAATGTACTTTGGTAAAAGAGTATCACTCATTTGACCACATACAAGAAAACTCTCCCCTCATTTGAACTATCGGTTCAAAGTAAAAAGGGTATTCAGGTGCACGAAGAGTCCCACAGACCCCACAGGAGAAAGGATTTGAGGAAGGGACCTACCACATAGGTGTAATATAGGCAAAACCATATTGTGCATTTGTGCTAGAGGTTGCTTCCAAGACTTGACCCTGTGACCTTTCAATCACACAGTAACACCTAAATTAGTTAGCCAACGTCTTTAATCTCAATAATCAAATCTCAACACTCATAATTTTTAATTTATTTATGTAATACATAATTTATGTAACACTCAAAAACCTAACCTAAACATAACTTTAACTACATTAGTAAATTACAAGTGCTACCTTAATAGATATTTTTGATACAAAAAACTATAATGAAAATATAATTTTAAGAAACTACTTATAACTGTAACACGAGTACCTTTATTCAAGGCATAACACTAAACTTCTAAGCTAACTATAATTCAACTAAATACTTGATGCTACGCCAAATACAAACAAAGAATCTCTTGAACATGGCACCAACCCTATTGCTTACGCCTACTCGTTGTTAGGAAATAACTTGTTCCTAAGAAACTACAACGTGAAACCTGATTTTAGTTCAATCCTCCACACCCAGTTTCACTTGTAAGCCCTACCTTGTGCACGTCTTATCACAACTAGCTCTCTTCCTACGATCCATAAAACAAACCTTCAATTCTTTGTCTCAATCGGCCATCTCAAGCAACAATGAGAGTCTTCCTTTAGTTGATGTTATCATGCATCTGGCTCACACGCGATGCAAATTCTTCTTTAAGACAATTTGCCCTAAAATTGCAAGCTCATCAAGTGATAAGGACTTAACTTACCCTTATAAAGCCTATTTGTGATAAACAAAATCATAACTCATTTTCTCCACCACACTAAACAACTAGTGGAATTCCTCCGACTAAGGATCTTTCATGTATCTTTTTTTTTTGCAAAAAAAAAAAATTATTCTTGGCACATCAGCCCGTACTTAGTCACCTCCGAAGAAATTCATGTTCCCACGCATGATTTATAAAAATTGTCTCTACAGCAAGGCAAAGAAACAAACAATCGAAGATAATAAGATATATACTAAGGTCAGTCATAGTAACGTCCAATAACTACTTCCAAGATCCAAAAGAAACTCAAAACATAAGGAGTTTAGAAATTTTCAAAATCTTCAACAAAATCAATTTGAGCCTCTTGAGAAAAACTACAAATAAGAGATCTCACCATCGACTCAGACCACCATCCTTCCAATTTAGAAGAAAAACAAACTAGTAAGCCATGTTCTATTACCCCATAAAGCATCATTAACCAACCATCATTAAGACAAAAACAAAGAAAGAGCATCATCATTCCTTATTACTTATCTATTCACAAACTAATTCCAAGGCCGCCCATTATATTGCTTTAAAATCCATCTAGATAATTTAATAAGACAAGAACAATAATATGAACATGGAGCAAACCTTAAAGGCTCAACCCAAACCCTTTGATTTCAAATATGAAAACTATCTAAAACACTCAACTCTTCTTCCTTAAAAATCATTCGACCTATGACATAAACCATTAATGATAACAAAAATTAAGAAAGAGCATCATCATTCCTCATAACACACTCATCTACAAATACCTACTATAAAAATTAAAACTAACGCCGAAAAATATCCATCAAATCATTAGTCCACCTCCTACAGGCTAGGTACTAAGCCCTTATCCCGCAATGTCTAGTCCAAGTTCCCGCATATTCTAACATAAGTTATCTATTAATATATTTTGAATGGAAAAATTTTGAAATATGGTTTCACAAAATATAAGCTAAGGAGAATATAGAAAGGGGATTTGATTGTAGATTCTTAGATTACTTAAAAAAAATTTACCATCCAAGTCAAAATGTAAACCTTTAAGGGTAGTGGTAGAGAATGATGAAGTAATTTATTCAGCCACCCTTTCACTTATTGTAATGGAATTAACTTATATGGACATCCTAAAATAGTATTTAGGGAAAACGCAAAGGAATAGAGGGAGTGATCAACAAAGGGGCAACAATCAACTTTCAATAAAATAGATGAAGAGAAAGGATTCAATACAAACCTGAAACCCAAAAACAAAATGCAGAAAATCAACCATATCAGGGGCCCTAACTGGAGAAACAAAATCTGTTGGCAATGCTGGCAAACCTTCAACGTCCTTCAAAGCAGACACAGCTGCTCTCACCTAATATCAAATCAATGTGAAAAGAGAAGTACCAATGTCAAAACAGTATCATTTTTGGAGTATTAATCACATTGCTCATAAGTTCCTTGTGACAGCCACATCCCAATGTGAGAGCTTTATTTGGTCTATCTAAAAGGGAAGTAGGGAGTAAAATTCAATCTTCTTCATTAACTGACCTCTGGGAAAGTTACTATCCTGTTTGTTATGTTTGTAGTATCCATGGGAATAATGTTGTAAGCAATAAGATCCTCAGTCATAGCCGCATCTGACTCCATAACTTGCTTAAGCTACCAAAAGAAAGAAAATATATTCAGTTACAAGTAAAAATATGTATAGATAGATTAATTTGCAAGCCCTAATTTTTACTAAGAGTAAAAGGTCAACGACCTAAACTAAAACACCAAAGAGGCATCTCTCTCTCCCATTGACATAATGACTCTAGCGGACAACAAAATTTTCTCAACTTCAAAAAGAAGTCAAACATTAGGACACAATGATACAAGTAATAATAACCACAATGGCAAAGCCTTGATTAGGATTGGCTACATGAAATCAAACAAATGACTAGTGTAAATCCCCATGGGAACCATAAATTCATAGATTTGAGATTTTGGATTATATAATATAGACTACAACAAATTGGCTCTACAATTCATATGTGTCATTATTTGTGTAAAATTGGAGATGATGTTTGCAATCAAGGGTCAATCATAAAAAAAAACCCTTTTTTAATACAATAGTAATGTCACATACATTTATTTCGGCAGCAGCCACTTAGTAGATTGGGGTAATGCAATGCATGCTTCAAAGAAGAGCTTAGCTTAACTTGAACAAAAGTGTCAAAAACATCTAGCTTGAACTCAACTGATGCATACCCACTTGCGTAATTGCGTACTAAACACGCTGACGGAGCAATAAAGAGAGCACTTGAACCTATGGCAAGTACAAATACTATTTGTGTCGATTAAAGATTACAAAAAAATTTCATGATGAAATGGCCTTTGCTAAAAAACCAAGTTTTACTTTTAGAGTCCAAAAGAATTTGGTCTTCACAAGCTTTTTATCACTCCTAGATCCTATTCACTTCCAGATATCCAACAGGTACATGAACACAAGACCTTATTGTACTTGGAACAATTCTATATGCAACTCTACAAAGCATCAAGTATACTGTGGCCTATAAATAACTAGTCTTTGGTTCACATGTAGGAAATATGTACTCTACAATTCCACCGGAAAATATTGGAAACTCAATTAGGTCCTTTCAGCTAATAACATACATAATCATCTTTAACATATCCTTTAGACTTGTAAGTCTTTAAGTTATTGTGAGATTTGCCACCGCAAAATAAAAAAAAGGAAGAGTTAATGAATAACCTCTGCTGGAATCAGTGTTTTAGCATCTGCAGGAGAAACCTCTTGTGTCATTTGTTCAAGTACTTCTCCTAGAACTTTGAGAGTTGCAAAAATTCTTTTCCTTTTTTTAGTTTTCCTTTCCAACCTAACATCAAAAGGAAAAAATTAGTAAGGATAGACATAAAAAAAAATGCAAACTATGAATTTTACAATTTCTACACAAACAAAAACACATGAACGAAACCAAGCAACATTCCAATACCCCAATTCCTTTAAGTGGCTTTCACTTAGGCAGGGGTTGATTGTCTGCAACCTTACCCTTGCAACAACCAAGAGATTGTTTCTATTTGACGACTCTTGATTGCAAACATCATTTAAAATTCACATAAATAAGAAGCACGAATAGAAGAAACCAAAGATGATAAAAAACAGCTAAGGCATATGAACATACTCTCCAAGATTTCCACTAAAAGCTCCGGATTCTCGAAGCTTCATTTCATCTGCCAATAGTTGATCCACATTTTGCTTTCGCCTATATGTCTTGTAGAATTCCTGCAAATAAGCAATATCTCGACTTCTATCTATGCTTCCAACTTCTCTTTTGGCTAATTTTTGCTGCATGAAAACAAAACCCAAAAGAATATTTTGCATATGATAAACCTCAATTCTTCTTTAACAACTAATGTAATATAAAGTGGAGAAACCATGAAGAGCAAAGAATACGATGGTGGACTTATAGAAGCTAGTTTATAAAAAGCATTGCATTAAGGCAAAATCGCACAAGAAGTTCACCTCGCCACATTACAACTAAGTGCGTTTTAGTGCGCTTTTTGGAAACAAATGTGCCAAAAGGCATGAATTTGGGAACTTTTTTGAAATTTTAAATTTTGAGCATTAACCATTGCACACCTCTTATAACACCTACAAAGTATACTTACATAAAGATAAATTGCATTTCTTGCCTAGCTGAGGGGATCTAGGGCATGGTGCAAAAACAAGGTTGTCTTTGTTGGAAATACTTCACATCATGGTGCAAAAATGCGGTCACGGTCACGATCGCGGGAACGGAAAAAATTTGTTGTCGCGGAACTGGTCGCGATAATTATACAGAATAATTTATTCATACACTTAAATTATAAACATATTCTTTAAAAGGTTTATTATTATTTAATTATGAAATATTACATATAATAATAATAATAATAATAATAATAATAATAATAATAATAATAATAATAGTAATAAAATTTAAAATATGAAATTCATAAAAAAAGTAGAAAATTACTCAATTATATAAAAAGTCCCTTTAATATTTAAACATAAGAAATACACTCATCTACCCAAATTACAATTGATAACAATAAACATACATATGACAAGACAAGACAAAATAATTTACTGACAGAAAATTAAAAAAAATTAGGAGTATGTTAGAGTGTATCGGTTACAGGCTTACAGTTGTAAAGACTAAAATTTTTTTACTGACAGGAAGTACTACACTTTAACTTATCTTTCATATTCAAAACAAATAAAGATTAAAATGACTCTGCGTTATACCTTCAAAGCTTCAAGTCTTCAACTTTAAGTTCTAATGGTGGAGTTTCAAATTTGATATTTTACTTCAATATTCTCTAAAATCAACAGATGTAAGTTTTGTTACCTTTTCCTTCATTTTCTTTTGGAGTTTTATCTTCTACTTTGGTGTGTGTGAAATCTTGCCGGCAAAAACTTGAATCACGACCGAAATAAGCCAAAATCTCCGTTATAGAACGGCCAAAACAGGAGATTTCCGTGGTGGTGCGCCGTTTTTCCAAAGAACGTTACAATTCGCGTGATATCGGAACGGTTGATTGGAAAACCGTGTCAACTCGGTCGTTCCGAGTTAACTCGGCCGAGTTTTGACACCATGTTCACATGTGAGACAAGATCCCACATCGATGAAATAGTGGGTTGTGGACTTGCATATATATTAGGTGGGTTGATCTTTCTACTACAATATGGTTTTGGGAAACAATGAACCTCACCCAGTGCATGTACAAGTCAACGCTCTTACCCCGTGGGTTTGTGGGCCCGAGTCCACGGGTGTCGCGTGTCCACACAAGTAGGCCACGATGAGATTATGTAACGAATTGTCACGGCCTAATAGTCTGGCATCATATCACATCGGTCGCATTTTACAGATTTTTCAAAACAAATTAAACAGATAGATCCCACATTGTTAAGGTGTAAAAACCGCATTTTGGGTCGTTTCAAGAGACATCTCAGGCTTTCGAATGATATTTTCCAATACAAAATAACATCACCAGATACAAGAATGCTAATCATTAGGGCAAAGAAAATGTGGAAGATTTGAAATCAAGGTTTATAAAGATTTATACAAGTTGTTTGTGTTAAGTGGAAGGTTTAGCTTTTAGAGTACGAAAAAGCACCGACTTCTCTCTAAAATTCTCTTCAACGGCTTAATCCTCCATTCATTCTTAAAAATCTAAATAACTCTTTTCCAAAAGCTATATTCGCAAGATAAAGTCATTAAATCCTTTTTTTTAAAACTATATTGTCTTTTATTTTATCACAGCTGATGAATTCATCTTCTAAGATAATTTTATTACTGTTGATGTTTCTGATTTTGGATTAACAAAAATTTTCTTAGTTTATGTTACTGTTTACCATTTTCTCAATATGGAAAGGTAAATCTGCATAGATGTTAAAGTATTCAAGTTCTTTAATAGCTTCAAAAAGAGTCTATCGTTCAACATTGAAGAAAAGAATCCAAAGGGGTCATCTAAGATAGAGATAGATGAGAATGATCAATGGTGCCTGTTGGAAATCATGCAAGATTTTTGTAAACAAGAAAGGATCCGAGAATCGGTGCTTTATACATAGAAGATTGAAGGGACTGTTGGTTTTCATGTAGAACAAGGAATATGGAAGATTTCTGGCTTTCGAAGCAATTCAGTCACAACAAGGAATCCGAAAAATGTACTTCCTAGAAGGATAGGAAGGATGGAGGTTGCTATGGTTCTCACTTTGTAAACTCTCCAATGTTTGAAGAAAGTTTGAAACATAGCTTAAATAATAACAAACCCAGACTGAATCTACAGAGAATTCCAATAATCTCTAACGGGAGTATGATAAATGGTGATGGAAAAGAAAAAGAAGAAGAGGGAGGGGAAGTCGAATGGTCACTAAAGATAATTACTGTTGTAATAAAAATGCATCTAAAAATTCATTGGGCAACCAAGGGACATTTGTACATGCTCACACGATTAAAAGAAAAGGGGTATTTTACAGCAAATAAGACTAATGGGCCTAAGCCCTACAGACCCATTAGACCCATTTCAGAGGCAAATCATAAATTAAGGGACAAGGAATTTTAAACATCGGATCAAGTGGGATAATTTAAGAGTTGAGAAAAAACCCATTTAAGGAGACTTCCCCCATGGATGTCATCTAATGTGATTGGGGCCAAAAAAGAAATCAGAACCAACACTACGCAGGATGATTAGGCAAAAAGGTGGAAATAACAGAAAGTCATTGTGCGGAAAATTCGAGAAGGGGTGAAAGGGATATCAAATCATGGATGCCTCAAATCGGCAAAAAACAAACGGAAATCTAAAACAATTATTTCGGGATGTAAAGGAGAAGTTGTGAACCTTAGAGGAAAAGGTGGAAAAAAATGGATATTAGAGAGATGGAAAATACTTTGACGTAGGATGAGAAATTAGAAAGGAAAAATTACAAAAATGAATCAGAACATATAAAGATGATGGAGAAGAGAAAAGACAACAAAGGCTAAAATTACAATGGGCAAAGGAAGGTAATGCAAACTCTAAGCTATTTTTAGTTTTATGAATGGGAGGAGGAAAATTTTCATTGGGGAAGTAGATATAGGGGATAATATTATGCTAAAAGATGATGAGGACATGGCTAGGCTAGAAAGACTAAGCTTGAGGAAATATGGGTTGTAATGTTTGAGCTGGGCCTATGTGGTTTCACTCTGAAGCTCTTTTAAGAAGTTGGAAATTAGTTAAAATGATGTAATGAGATTTTTTAGGGAGTTTTATAAAACCGGGAAGATATGTCGAAGCATGATTTGAATTTCATTCATCTTATCGCAAAGAAGGAAGGTTCGAGGAGTATCTCTGATTTCAGATCAATAAGCCTTACCACTAGTATGTATATGATTCTATGGAAGGTATTAAGGAAAAGTTCAAACATTCTCATCTTAGAGACGATTTTTAGTGAACAAAATGCTTTTGTGGGAGGGCAAAAAATTCTCGATGCAACATTGGTATCCTCAAAAACGGTAGAGAATATTAGGAGCAGGGGGTAAAGGTGTACTGTTCCAATTGGATTTTGAAGACTTACGAAGAAGTTAGTGGGCCTTTTTTTATAAAAGGTAATGGAGAAACAAGGTTTTGGGATAAGATGGGGCAATGCAGTGGCGAAACTTGACCAAATATTTGAGGGGGGCAAGATTTAAGAATAATAAAGGGTCTGAATAACCAAAGCAAAAATTAAGGTCTACTCAAATCCTTTATTTTAAAAGGTCCTCTTACTACACTAAAAAAATTCGATAAGAATATATATAAATAAATATATACTCCCTCCGTTCCTTTTTGATGTTCCTATTTGGATTTTTCACCAAGATTAAGAAAAATGGAATATTTGGTGGTAGTGAGTATTATTTTAATTATATAATAGTGAGAAGTAATGATTGTATTGGAAATATGAGAAAAAAAATAATTAAATAATAGTGTAATGTAATGATTGTATTGGAAGTATGAGAGAGAAAATAATTAAATAGTAGTGTGAAGTAAGGAAAGTGGGATTTTAAGGGGTAAAAGTGGGATGAAAACTTTCCAAAAATGGAAAGTATTCTAAAGTGGAAAAACTTATGGAACTACCCGTTTTAGTAAGGTGGAAAAACAAAAAGGAATGAAGGGAGTACTATTTAAATTAATAAATATGTTCTTGAGTTTGTATTAATCCAAAAATTTACTACCTACATTTAAGTTTTAATTGTATTTTATGCTTAATTTATAAGTAAAAATATTATCAAGTAGACTTTATATAATTCATCTCAATGAATATATTATAAATATCTTTTTATTATAATTTTATTATACATTTTAAGATATATTAAGAATTGAATTAATGATAATATGAAAATTCATTAAAAATGAAACATAATAGTATGTTTTGAAATTATTTGGTTGTGTAGAGCCCAAAAGATATTAGAAGTAAAATCTTAGTTTTAAGTGAGGCTATAGAGCATAAAGGTCCTATTTTCAGAGCGGCGAGGAGGCGCGGGCTTTTTGTATGTGAGGCGCACAATTTCGCTAAAAAGCTCCAAAATCAATTTTAAAACATTTTTGATACTTAAAACAACATGAATTTCATATTAAAATAACATAAAAGTAAGATAAACACTACTTTAGCACATAAAGTCATACGATAACTCAATAACATTAAAGTCATACGATAACTCAATAACATAGTCTAGACTCTAGAGTTAACAAAAAAAAAAAATTACTCACACCCTCACACATAATTACACTAGTCCCACATTAAAAATAACATTAAAAAAAAATAACCTCAAAAAAAAAACATAAAAAATGCAACATAAGAAGATAGAGAAATTGGAAAAAAAAGGAAAGAAGAGTAATTATAAAAAGGTTCAAAAAAAAAGGAAAAAGGAACATTCTGGAGCAGGCGAGCAGATTCGAAAAAGAAGATGAAAAGAGGAGCAGAAAAATGGCGATAAAAAGGAAAAAAAATGAAAAAAGCAGAAAAATGGCGATAAAAAGGAAAAAAAGCGGACCTGAAGAGGAGATGCATTCAGACCTTAGGTTTTCTTTGATTTAGGGCTTTTTTTTATTTTAAGTCATTTAAAATAAAGGGTATTTAAGTAATAAAATGGGTTTTCTTAATCCAACCCATTCAGACCTAGGGCAACGCCTCAACACCAAAAGGGCAGGGGGCGTGGCGAAGGCGCCGAGGCATGTGGTCGCGCCTTTTCCCGCGCTTTTGTGTATTCGATGCGCCTAGAGTCTCCGAGGCGATTTGGCTGGCGCCTCCTAGCGCCTTGCGCCTAGGCGCGCCTCAGGCGCGCTTTTTAAAACACAGAGTAAAATATTATTCAATAATTAAAAAAAAATTAAAATGCATTAGAATTGGAATTGGATGCGTTGGAGTTCGATCCCAAGACCATGTAAATAAAATACCACCTTCTACCCAAGTGAGCTAAAGAGAAACATTGCATTTATATCTAACGTAAAACAGTATTAATCCAAATTCTCAGGGGGGCGGAGCCCCTTCCCGCCCCTATTGAAGTTCCGCCATTGGGGCAATGGATTACAGGTTGCTTTATTCTTTATGGTTTGTAGTGGTGATCAATGGGTCATATTAGAGACTAGTTCAAATCTTCAAGAGGCCAAAGACAAGGGGATGCGCTACACTAATCTTTTGTTTAATAGTTGATGTCCTCAGAAAATTGATTATAAAGGGGGTTGATAAAGGGCAACGTAACGTAATTCGCTCTTTTGATTTGCGATTCGCTCAAATTGGCCAAAGAATAACCCAAAATCGACTATAATTCGATTTTTTCGATTCACGAGAAGATTAGCGAATCATGTGACACTGATTAAGGGTTGACTGATGGAATAAGATTTGACAGGAGTTAGGAAGGAACAAAGGTTTGTCATTTGCAAATTGCAATATGTTGGTGACACTATTCAATCTATACCAGATGAAGCACGAAAAATCAAAAACACTTTAAACATCCTATCACCCTCTCTTTAAGAAAATTTTTAAATTAAGGATAAACAATCAGAAATTTAGCTTAAACCGGATTAACGTGGGGGATTGAGATTAATAGATTGGATTCCATGGCTGACTGTTCAGTTGCATCTTATCCAATTCTATACCTAGGCCTTTTAATCGGCAACAGTCCTCGTTCTAAGGTAATTTAGACCCCGGAGATAGAGAAAGTATCGAAGAGATTGGATGGGTGGAAAAAGGTGAAACGAACTTTAAAGTAAGTTTTCATCCAACATGCTTTAGGATAAACGGGGTTTTTTATATATTTTAAAATTTAAAAAAAAATAAATCCTTTTCCCCCTCAACCCTCTTCCCCTCTCCCAAGCAACTCCGGCCACCCCAGCTATATATAAGAAACGGGGTTTTTTATTTTTTGGATTAATGACGACAATGTCTACCATAAAAGTCATTTGATGTGTGCTGGAAAAAAAAAGGAAACACAATAAGATAGTTGGAAGGTGGGAAACATGTGGATAACCCAAAATAGAGTTGCATCACTTGGTTTGAAAATAGCATTGGATTCATCTTGGTTGTGGTATTGATCTCTTATACAGAATGACAAAGTTAAATAGCTTCACATACTGTATCCATTTGTACCTTAACTTAGACACAACACAAACTTGGACACCAAAACTTTGACCAAAAGACATACCAAATATACCAACTTGCCACCGGTCAAATCAAACAAGCATCCTCAACTTTTCCCAACATATAGGTGCCTGATAGCTTAAGTATGACAATAAAAAAAGGTCATCTACAGTAGCCTTATGCCTATCACATTTTAACTTATTCAGGATTAATCCAAATAAGGTGAGTTAATCTTCAAAGCTCGGTGAAAACTCATTTGTGACTTGTGAGGTAAACCAATGATGTAAACAGAGCCTCGCATTCATGTATTTCACAGTTAGTCTGACTCAAATAGAACGACACTCAACTCAGCTCATTGACATACCCACACTTTTAGAAGTGATATGGCACGATAACAACTAAGATTTGCTTCTTAAAATTACAAATCCACGCACAAGGCTCATGGAGCAAACAACAAGAAATCATTGGAGATATTATAATGAAAAATATGTCCTTTCTCTTCTAGTTTTCCCTAAACAAATAGAAAGAGGAGGGAATCACACCAAGTAATACCTTGATAACAGACATTAAGCCAGTCTTGAATTGCAGGACACCTCTTCCTTCACTATTAGGGTCCAGCCTTTGAGCCATTAAGTAAGCATGCTCACAAACTGCAGAGACAAATGATTAAACCCCGCATAAAAGAATTTATATAAGGTCTTCATATTCATTAATAATCAATGTTATTACAATGGAAGGAAAGAAAGCTAAAGCAGGTTTAAAATATTACGTATTCGAGCAACAGTAGGATCTTCATCTTGAATTTCATCCGCAATTCTGAGTATATCATCTATAATCTTACTATTAGCTAGAGAAGAAGGTACATTGCCAGCAATCCCAGTGGTGTGTCTCCCATGAACATCAGTAACACCTCTGGCACTCCTCAAAGCCGCCCTAACTAACCTTTCCCATAAGTCCTCGGCCCGCGACATCTCCTACTTCATAAATTCAGTTCAATAACAAACACATAAGTACAAAGTATAGCAATAAAACCCTAAAACCTAAGTGCAGTAATCAATATACTGTATATGATAGTATAATCTTATCATAACAACATAATTCAATAAACTTAGATTTTTCATCAACTTCTGGCCCCGTAAGCTACACTAGATTATAAACCATCACCGTATCATGAAAATGTACATCTAAGTTAAAAAAAATACCAAACCACAGTTCAATTACGACCTGATTTTAAGACCTCACATTGTAAATCACTCCCCATTGTTTCAAAAAAACAATCAGTGAATCCCATTTAAATTCAAATTTGATATGCGAATTCCAAGAAATGAAACTAAGAAAAGGCAATGAGATCAGCGCCATTTTTAATAAAATTAAAAAAGAATTATTACCTTTGAAACCAAATCTGTATTGAGTTGAGTATTTTCAGCAGCAAAAGTAATTCATCGTTTTGAAATACTATGAGTAAAGATGAGTGAAAGTAAAGCTTAAACCCTAAGATCCGAAAATTGATAGAATTCTGGGAGTTAAAAAGATGAGGAATTTTGAAAAAGTGGTGAAGATGATTAAGAAAAAGAAGGCAGTTTTTGTTTGCTTAGGAGAGTGCTCCAAAGACCGCCTAGCAAACATTTCGGATTTGCAATGGCCCACCACCTTTCAAATTTGCGTAGACCAAAAATCATACACGCCCACGGTACTCGTTGCGTTACTAAAAAGAAGTTTTCATTTGTCATTTTTAAACATTAATTTATTATTTTTATCAAATAATGCCCATACAATGCACGTTTTTATTAAAAAAATTTACATATTTATTTAAACAAAAAAAATTAAAAATAGATGGCTTTATATTTTGATCATCTCAAAATATCTTATAGTTATTTAATAAATAACATTATAAAGATTGATTTGGGAGATTCAACGTGGTAACCTTGAGGTTTTGGGTTTTCCACGTGGTAATCAAAACTTTTAAAAAATCCGCACGGTAACCTTGAGATTTACCAAATTGTTTCACCGCGACTTTTTTGCACATAAAACACTAGCAAACGTTAATTTTGAAGCTTTAAAGCTGTTGTACGCCAGTTTACGCGACACACAATTTCAAATGTCATCAGTTTCAACATTTTCCCCCAAAATATAAACCTAAATCTTTCATCTTTGGATTTGGGGGGAATATGATTTGGATGAAAGATGGTTAAATTAATTGGGGTTTATGTTAGAAAAAAGTTTAAACTGGTGACATTTTAAATGGTGAATCGCATTAATAGGCGCACATCAGTTTTAAAGCTTCGAAATTAACGTTTGATAACATTTCTGTGTGCAAAAAGGTCACGGTAGAACAATTACGTAAACCTCAGGGTTACCGCATGAATTTTTTAAAAGTTTTGGTTATCACGTTGAAAACCTAAAATCTCATTGTTACCACGTAGAATTTCCCTAACGATTTCATAAATAATTTAAAGATATAAACATTAGTAATAAATACAATCACATCATCATTAAGGTTTAGAAGGAAAATTTTTATTTAGAAAGTGACACGTAAACAATTTAAAAAATGATGACATCAGCAGTATTTTGTTTTAATAATAGTTATAGATTATAGATAGGTAATTTTTTATTAATATCATAAACTTTAGATAAAAGTAATCTTGTTTATTAATAATAGTTATAGATTATAGATAGGTAATTTCCCTAATGATTTCATAAATAATTCAATAATGTTTATGGTTCATACGTATTTTATTAACTTTATTTTTATATTTCTTATGGTCCCACATGTTTCACAATCTATTTATTTTATACAATATACTAAAACAAAATACAGCTGAAATAAGCAACTAAAAAAGTTAATGACTCGTCATCTTCTCATGAGATTGTTAGTAACAACGAACAAAGATTATGGTCAATAAAAAGCAACATCTTCGTTGTCACGTAGTAAGTGAGAACAAAGATATTTGACTTTTTTAACCATCGTCTTTATTGTTCGTTGTTATTAACAGCGAACAAATTCTTTAACTTTTATTGACCTTGTGCCTTTGTTCACTTTTATTTAGTAACATAAGACAAAACCAAATCATAGGTCTAAAAAGTCATGTTTATTTTGGGAAATATGTTTATACCATGCCTATCTTGAGAATTTTTTATATTTAAATTGCTTATTTTGTTTAAATTTTCGACCTTATTTGTATTAGATCAATTCAACTAGTTTCAACCCACTTTGATACCTTTACGACCCGTTTGATTATTGGTATTAAATAATGGTAATGGAAATGATTTATAGTGTAAAATTTTATCAAAAGTCCCATATCATTCCCATGGTAATGAAACTTTGATCAACAAAAATTTTTTTGTTTACAAATATCCATTACCATCTAATATCACCCCTCTTAATGGTAACGTATTAGAATAAATTTTATGAAGAAAATGAGATGATTGAAGTTGGAC
Organism: Amaranthus cruentus; assembly: GCA_019425755.1. Lineage (NCBI taxonomy): Eukaryota > Viridiplantae > Streptophyta > Magnoliopsida > Caryophyllales > Amaranthaceae > Amaranthus > Amaranthus cruentus. The sequence continues at coordinate 6,449,231 of CM033454.1, read as the reverse complement.
AAGCATGGCCATCAAGGTAACCAAGAGATCTTTCAACCAAAATTACACTAGTTTTTCATTCCCATTATCATCGTTTATCACCACCTACCAAACAGGCCGTTCCACTAAATCTTATTTTTTAGACCTAGACTCTAAACATTTACTTTATAGGTTATTTATTTTGTACTATTAAGCATTTAAATAGAGATAATATAAATGAATTAAGTTCACGTTTTACCAGTTGATTTGATTCAAAATTAATTTGTATACACATATTAAAGAGGTTTCTTTCAAATTTCATATTTAAAATTTTAACTTTAACCTAATCATTTTATGAACAAATTAAATCAAGTCGACCATTTAAATTAATTGGGTCAAAAATCTCATTGTGGATTTTGTTGTGTACTTTTTGCAAATATTTTACTGCTTTTTTGTAGTTGGCGCTCAGTCGCTCACCAATGATATATTTGATAAAATAAAATAACGCAAAATAAAGCAGCCATGCAGACGCTTTTCCGATTGTTTACACATTAGGGTATCATAATAGCTGATCTTCCATGAACCCCATTATATACAGAAGCTAGCCATTGAACACAAAGCAGATACATTTTAAATATAATTGGCTACAAAACTGATCATCAATACAGGACTCAAAGTTACTTTTAATGTCAATCCTTGTTGCGGGATGTGCGATCTTTACGATGTCCACCAAGAATACGCGAGATCTGCAGACCTCTACTGAACGCCTGGTTGAACAACATTCTTGTTTGAAATTCTGACACAAATGGGAACCAGGCAAGGAAAGCCACTGGTGTGAACAAAAGTAATCCTATCACAATCTCATAGCCACGTGCAAGTGTCTTAACTGAACCCCAAAACCCAGCTTTGTGAACAGCTGGTTTGAGAGCCTGAGCAATCTGGAAAGATAATGGACATTAAACGAAATATATAACTTAAAATCTTTGGAGCATTTAATGTGGAAATCACAATGAAACTGTAGAATTCTATTGATTTTTAAGTTTAATTATATTAAACATGTAAACTGTGAGAACTGTAAATCTGAAGGAAAATTTAAAAATTATGTTATTAAATTGGATTTAAATTAGTGTTTTATGGTTCTATGAATGCCCGGGGTTCGAGGGAGAGAACATCAACTCATCAAAGTTAACTCATGAAACGCGAAGTAAACTTTGGTGGAATGTAATACTAACCAACAAACAGAAAGAAATTAACTTAAAGCAGACTTTTGTACTATCAAGTATCAAGTCAATTGAAATCGAACAGTTGAGAGGTGAAGTAAAGCACAAAAGAGAAAAGGAAAAACATTTGACAGGACATACTTACCAGAAGCAAGCCCCAACCAGTGGGCATGAAAGCAAGAATGCAAACAATGATGTCTTGGAATGTCATGCCTGGTAATACAATAAGTGTAACCAGGATAGCCACAAATGTCAGGAAAATCAAGCCTTTGATGAGCCGAAATACCAGCTGAAAATCTGCGCTGAATCTCCGACGTCCAACAGAGACAGTCTGCAGATAATGGGGATAAATTCACTTACTGAAGCAATGCTATAATTTTGAAACAGTGCATCAGTCAAGTCATAGCAGCAAGAATGCAAGATGTACGATGTTAAGTGAAATCAAGCACCACGTATAGCATTTTCCTAAACCTTGAAAGATCGTCTAAAATGGAATTAAGGCTATGGCAATTTGAAAGATGGTCAACCTATACAACATGCATATGAAATTAAAGTAGGGTCCTCATGAGTAAGATTTCAAAAAGTGGTAAATAATTTAACTTAAATCGAATGAAAGAGAAGGAAAAATCTGTGTCAATAATTGATATCAATGATATGAACTATGAAGAGTGTGATACGTTTGTTATTGGGCTTGTACACAACAAGACCCGCATAAGAGGAGAGTTGGCCATACATACCCGACAAGGTTCAATCCTAAAACCAATTGATATTAGGAGGTGTAGCCCATCAAGTACATATAATAGTCAACCTCTAATCTTCGATGTGGGATCACAAGTGGTTATTTTCCAACTCTCCCCACACATGTGAACCCATTATATTAATTAGGCTTCAGCACCATTCTTTTCAAACCTGAAAGTTAATTTTTTTTATGAAAGACCATTTTGTTTCCAGTTATCAGAAATCGTCAGATGATACCATTATAAATTTGTTATTAGTCTTGTACACAACAAGATCCGCATAAGAGAAGAGTTACCGCACATCAACCCGATGAGGTTCCATCCTAAAACCAACCAGTTGGTATTAGGAGGAGTAGCCCATCAAGTATGTATGATAGTCAACCTCTCTAATTTTTCGATATGAGATCACAAGCGGTTTATTTTCCAACAGATTGATCATTTAAAAAATGATGCCCATGGCCATAAAAATAACTTTTGGATAGCTAAAAGGAAACATTGGTAAAAAATTTGGTCAAATGTAAGAGATAGAGGTATATCATATATGCACTATACAGTCCCAACGCATATATGATATCTTATACAGATTCATCAAATCAATATACTTGCTCAAATGAAAAGTTAATATAGCTTGACCGTGAAAGCCAACCAGATCTAATGTGAGGCTGGTGGAAATAAACTCTGCTAATAGTATTACACCATAGGTTAATCGATAGATATTTCAAAGAACATAAGCCAGAGTACACACACAAAATTATTAAAATGAACCCTTACATCACAAGCTTGAAAACTACGGAGTGTAATAACAAGGGAAGCCAGTGTTGGACAGATAACCAAGTCATATACTAAAAAGTGAATGTAACAATTACAACATGACAGAAAAATTCAACTGACCTTCATTACAAATAATATTACCACAATCACCAACCAGGACAATCCATATACCTGCAACACAGCTCATTAAGAAGATCACATGCAGATTCATAACAAAAACGTAGGGGAAGTCCTTAGTAGACATACCAGGAAACTTTGGTTTGATCTAGTAATTTTTAAGTGATACACAAGTCCATACTGATAGATAAAAAATCGCAAAGATAGTAGTATCTCAGCAATGATTCCACAGATACCGGAATGGCGAAGATGCTCCTGTTCCTCTTCCCACCATGACTCCCAACTCTTTTCTGAAGGCACACCAATCCCACCTCTGTTGCTCATCCATTTGTTCCAGTCTGTCCAATCATCAACTATTTTTTGCCATTCAAAGCCAGAAGGGTTGAAAAGGAAGGGCGCAAATAACCAAGTGCCCACCATAAACCACATTGATACAGTAATCAAGATATAAGCAACCGGACTTCTATACGGTTGTCCAAAAATTTCGTATACAATAAGTAAAATCATGAGCTCAATCCCCTTCACGAAATGGCTCCGAGAATAGAGCCTATAGTTGTCTGCAAATTTAGCATGAAAGACAACAAACCCTCGACCTGTAGGCCTATATTTTGCACCTCCATGAAGCAATGTCCTCCCATAGTAGTGAGTCTTGGTCCCGAGTGAAAATGTAAAGAATACTGGCGCAAGTTGCAGTTGCATCAATACAAACTCACTTAAAGCAGTTCGAAAACCTCTTTCCAAGCCAATTTCCATTAACATAGGTAATGCCATTAAAAACCCGATTTGAACAAATGATTGAGAAGCAAGAGCAACTTGAAGCGGTTTATTATTCCGAAACCTCCGTTGGTTGTTCAATTGTTCCTCAAGGCCACTAAGCACAAGATAAAGACGTCCATATAGGAATATATACACAGTAAGCACAGTAATCTGCCGTGTAAGAATCCAAAATGAACGTTAGAAAACAAGATTTATGTTTCACACCAAAACAAAAAGAATAAAATTGTTGACTTACTAAGTTGCTGAAGTAGAAACCAATGGTAGTAAAATAACACGACAACATTCGGAAGAAGTCAAAACGATGTCCAAGTCTGTATACATCACGACTAAGTGTCTGTTCACCATTTCCATTAGCTATTTTCGCCTCAAACATTGAAATCTGGTTTAGGCCCACATCTCTTCCTTTCCCTACCTGAATGTACTCATGATGTGTAACGTTTCCTCCACGAAGAGTTGAGTTAAATCCTATATATAAAAGACCATTCATGGATTAAATATATCACCAGTGACCCATCCAATTTAAAAAACCAGCATTCTTCTTACCAGCAAATATATCTTCACTTAAGTTGATAACCTTGGAGGCTTTACTGATACCACCTCTAGTAAGATGAAAGAGTCTATCAAAGACATCTGGGTGGCCATAATGGAAGCGAACCCTGTGCAAATGAAACAGAAAAGTCAAAACTCTATGAACGATTTAAATTACACCTGCAAATTCAGGCAATTGCAAATTATATAACTAGTAAAAGCATATGTCAATTGATATATGGTTTAGGAGTTACGCTTATTTGTTACTGATCTAAGGTGTTCCAACCATTATCCAATTATTTATAATTGATTAGACGAAGGGTTTAAGCTTCTGGAAAATGGAGATGATATAACTAATGAAAACATTAACGAATTCACATCAACCAAGTTACTTCCTCTAATTAAAAATAGTTGTTACACTTTCCCAAACGGCTTTATCTTTTTAATTGCAGCGGTGGTCATAGCGTAAAAATGCAATAATGGTCTAGATCACAGTAACCGAACGATAATGTGGTAACGGGAATGATGCCATGAACATAATTTTGTCTATGACGGCTTTGTTTTGAACTGTCCCATGTGGATCCTCCTCTTCCCATGGAAACAAATAACACTTTTGAGTCTATCTACTCATGTAAAACCATTTTTCATATATGCACAAGATTGTACATAAGACTAAATTTTGGCATTCCATTGCTAAATGCTGGAACAATCTACCTCATTAAAAATTGCAGCGTATTCAGTTTTTGAAATTATTTGAGCATTATATACATATAGCTTGGTGTTGTTTCTAGTGCACTAGCTAATGCTCTAATTGTGGTTCTTTTTTCAACTAGTATGCCTTTAGGGATATCCATGTCAAAGACTCTTGCTTTTCTACCCACCCTTTCCATCTTGTTAATAACATCAACTAGTTCCCCCCTTCGAAGAGACTTTCTAGCATCAACCCATTGCCTTCTTAAGGTCCATCTACTTATGTTATGTTCATAACACATTTGTTTAATAATTCCAATTGGAAGAATATAGTTTGGGGCTTTGGTTACTTGGATTAGGTGTGGCACAATCATTTTCTACATGTTGCTTACTTCTCTACATGAATTATATGTGGTGTGTGTTGAGTCTCCCAAAATTGACATCATTTGTAATGTTACCATCTATGTACTCTTCATATTCACAAACAATATTAAATCATGGAAGTAAGATATGTGTACCTCCAAATCTGGATTAAAAGCTTCTACAAAATCAAAATCCCCCATGATATTTGCTGAATCTAATTCAATGCCTTCTTCCATCCATCTCACTGACACTTTCAGTTAATGTGCTGTGTGTGTTTGTGTCACTAATTTTTTGGAATGATTTTTGATGTGTGAGTTCAAAAGCTGCTCCCCAATTGAGGTGAGGAATACAAAAGAGTTATTGCTGATTATATAGGGATGTAAACCCCTTGGTTGTAAAAAATGAAAGTTAGGAAGGAAAAAAAAAATAATTTCCCTCCCATCAATGATTCTGCTCACTGTATTTTTCACATTTTGAATTCCCTCCATTTTGGAGGAAACCATGTAATTAATTCACGTCGATTTTGGGGTCCCGCCATAAATTCCCTCCTTTTTGGTTTTTAATTAATCCAACATGCTCTTTTCTCTCTCGTATTTTTATTAAATCATATTTTGTTATGTTTATTAAGAGGCAAGAATATGGGTTAATCAGCACTCCCACGAACTTCCTTAACATTTGTGCCATCTATCGTGGGGTGACTAAATATAGGAGTGAAGTATTTGTCTGTCCATGGCGGGTTTCAGTGAGTGAAAGGGAGAGGGAGTGAATTATTGATGAAGACAGACTTACTTCAATGGGTTTGCTAGCAGTCTTTGACCAATGGTGACAAAGCTTGTCTCCTGATTCGACATAAACCATGCAAGAGATGAAACACTGGAACAAAACAAATACACAACATTAACAACTAAATATACACAACTAAAATGAAACAAAATCATCAAAAGAAAAGCACAAACCTTCCAGTAAATATATGCTCCCTAAGTCCAAGGATTGTAGGATAACGTACACCACCATGCTTTATCAGAAATTCTTCAAGCAAATTCCTCATTTTCAAAGCTTCTTCCATGTAATTATCCTTCAAGTAAGAGGAACGCCAAGTTAACGAGAGAGAGAGAGAGAGAAAGGGGAGGGGGGAGGTATATCAAAAGCCATTACAAGCAGGCAGCTACCTGATTCATGTCTATTGCTTGCAATCCTTCTCCGCGTGTGAAAATTATTGCGTGATTCTGATTTTCAGGCTTCCCTTCACCTAAGATTGGGGGTCCCGGAAGTTTTATTCGGTAGATGACCTGCACAACAAGGTCCATCACATCATGAGGAAAACAGTATCAAATATAAAAGAATCGAGCCAATATTTCTCATTTAGAACTATTAATCCCATGCAATAAGCAGGCTTTATTAAATTATTATTAGATTTATGAAACAAACTGAGAATTCAAGGCTCAGGGAAATAATAATAGCACATTAGAAGGGATAATACATAATACATTACATACCTTCAGATGTGCAATCATACTTCATAAATCATAATTAGTATGCTTGTTTATTAAGCTTAATGTGTAATACGATGTTGGAAATTAGCAGAGTTCGAGACATTCACTGGAAAGAGAAAATTACCTGATCCAGATTTTGCCCAGGTTCATTTGATTTAGTAGACGTCGGCAGAGCTGCTTTTACAAGAGCAGAGAAATAGATCTTTTTTATCTTGTTCTTGTTGTTGTTGTTATTGTCGTTGGCATCGCGCTCTTCAAGCTCATCAACGTATGCCACCCGAAGTGACGGATATCTGTATCAGAAAAGAGCCCTTGAACTCCTAATTTGCAGTAATAAATGTATAATGGATGCTGGTGACAGTAAAAAAAGGGAGATGGCACACGCACGTCGTCATTAACTTGAGTATATCTTGAGCACGATGATCACCAGCTCTTTTATGTATTCCATATTGTTGGCAAGATACAACGTATGTGAACTTCATATCAGCAACAGCTTGACACAGTGATCTTTCACTTTGTGAGTTCTTCTCGGTGTTTAATTCAAGAGCCTTGTAGCCTTCCATCAAGACTATTAAAAAGAAAATATAGTGAAACTTCTTCAAATTTTGCAGCTTCACTTCAAGATCATGACAAAAATGGCCAAAATTAAACATCAAGATTTATAAGGTACCTTTATCATTTGCCATATCAAGGAACGCTTGAAGCTCAAGAGCTTTCCGATAGTACATCATGCCTCGAACTGCCATTTGTAACAGTCATTTAGTAAGAACAAAGGTTTTAAGCTTTTGGAATGGTGCATGCTTGTTTCCAGTTTCCACCAAGTCATTGAGCTCCAAAAAAAAGCACAACATAAACACATAAAAAGGTTAATACCAGTACGAGTCAGAGTTTGGCCTCTGTAGGATGCCCAAAGACGTAACTCTTCCTCCAGATCTTCATTGTCTCTGAGTTCTACTTCATCCTTGCATTTGACACGTTCTAAAAAGTTATCCCATTCATCTGTTTCACAAGGTCAAGCAAAACTTATCATAAGTTCAAAGGATCAACACCCCACAGCAAGGATGATTCCTAAGCAGATATAAATTTATCAAAAGCAAGTAATCCATACAAAACCTGGAAAAATCTTTTGCAGGTAAAAAAGGATAGATACACCATCTTCATTTTGATTTTCCAGATCTTGTAGCGAGAATAGAACCTCTTCCGTGTAGTAAGGGGTCAAGACACTGTAAATACATCATTGAACCATAAAGAGTTACTAAGAAAAGTTATAATGACATCATGCTATATAGTAACAGATATCATAAATATTACAAATTTTAAATTCAATAAATGTGTTAAATAGCAAGAAGCCAATGTTCATTGTTATGACCAGCCCTCTTCGGATTTAGAAGTGCATATATACATTAAAAAAAGGGAATTTAACTTCCAGCCATATTATTACATTCAACAAATTTTATTTACAAGAATACTAGCCTGCATGATGACATTGACAACAGTTCCCGCCCAGATAATATAATGCCTAATCCAAATATCCTCTGAATAAAGGTCCAATATCAATCTGCCCCAAAGATATATTTTTCAATATGCTCCTGTAAATAGGAGCTAAGCTAGTCTAATTTACAACTACAACAAATTTCATAAGTGTGACATTTGAGTGAATAGATCAATAGAATGCATTTGTATTAGCCTTTGAGAATCAAAGGCCTATAGTCTTCAGCTCAAATTCAATCAAATGTGGAAATTAATCAAATCAATTCCATAATGAATAGAGGCTAATTTTTAGCTAAGCTAACATAAGCTTCCATCCATTGTCAGAATCATGTCGGAGTTTTCTTAAATCCAACTCTGACCCTCCTGCTCAAAGTCAGATTTTTTAATCGAATTTATTAGTTTCCTTCAGCTTGGATCGAGATTTGATTCTGACAGAATTACAACACTAGATTTTGCTCATGGGAGATTGAGGAAGGACAAAATATAGATATGGTTGGAAGATTGACTTTCAAACATCGTATCACCATGCTCAAAAGATACAATCACATACACACAAAATCTATCAAAAGAGTGAAAACAAAATACAAAGAAAGTGAGACCAACAACAACAATGACAAAACCTTAACCCCACAACTAAAACACTAGAGAGAAAAGAAAATACAACCAAAATGAGAAACATATGAAGAAAAAAACTCAAGGAAGTAATTACATAAATATACAGAAATCAGAAATCTTAGGCAGAAAAAGATGCAATCCAAATTAGATCCTGCACTCCTCACTTTTCAACTTTTCTAAAATGAGAATATAGTCAAATCAGTTTAAATTTAATATGGTATAGTTTGTAACAAGTAAAAACATAAGGGTTCAATAAAAACAAGTAACATAGAGGGAAAAACTAAAGGAAATCTAGAACGATATATCCAATAAAGAATACAGATTTGAATAAGCCCTTAGCTAATTTTGCAACTTTGACGTCCATATATGTTTCAATAAGAATATGAAATAGCTTGAAGAAAACAAACTCTTTATCTTACTCTTCCCTACTCTACACGGTCCTTGCAATAGAATGGCATAACTTTAAAAACTAGAGTAATTTAGTATGATCAAATCATACCAAGATACGGTTTTTAATAATTAACTAACATGTGTCCATTCTCAATGGAACCAAGATTTATTAATCTTTGGTTTCAGATCATAAATAAATATAATATAATATAATATATCAGTTCGTTAAATCATGTGCACTTTTTATTTGCATGAAATTGCAAATGATATTTTCTATCAAGGTTCAATCGGAAAATCCCTTTTAATTTTTACAAGGTTAAGGCTCCACATATCCAACCTCTCGAAACCATGTTTTGGTGGGTGCCTAGGTAGGATACACTTAATGGCATCGGGGTAATGGAATATTGCCATATTGTTATATAGTTAACTAACAAATTCTTATACAAAACAGAAAATGCTAGCAACACATCGATTTCTGTCAGAAGGAAATGGAGCGTAAAGTGGTTATTGACCAAGAGCGCATAGAATCGACAAAATTATTGAGCCTGCAAGCGAGCAAGATATGTCTCACTTCTACAGTAAAAATGTGAATCATATAATACTTCTACTCCTATTAACTACTCTGCACTAACATCACATGTAAAAAAGCATGACAATTACTATGCCTGATTCAGACAATGATGCATTTTTTTAAAGACATATGGCTCAACTTACGAGAAAGAAAGCATGTTTCGAACTTTAGGTGCATGTGGCATATCCATAAATAGTGAGTTTGAAAAAAAAGAGAGTCGGCGCCTAGCATCTAAATTTGATGGGACATCCATTGCAGACTCCTTCACAGTAAGCAGCAGGAACAACCGTTTGATCTGCCCCACCAAACAAATTTAACTCAGAATCATGAATGCAAACCATAGGATATTCTAATTTCTACTTAACACAAACAAAATACCTTCTCTTTCCAAGCTTCTGTTACTGGTTCAATAGGAAAATTAAGTGCTCCGTCGCTCGCAAATAACTCAACGGATGCCCCTCCATCCGATGACCCACCTCCAGAATCTAGCACACTATTATCCTCCATTATATCACTTACCACCACCTCCAGCATGTCCTGGAAATATAGAACGACTTGATCTTTGTCCTCCTTTTTGTTCTCCAACTGCAAAACAAAATGATTGCTTGAGGCTCCAAGAAGCAGAATACAACCCAGTTCATAGAAAAAATCTACGAATACTATTATATATATTATATACTAATAAGAAGTTTCTGAGTTACTGACCAAGCATTTCATTAGCTTGACAAAATGCTCATACAAGCTAGGAAGAGCACTCATCTTGTACTCAGTCACCAAATTACCATCCGCTAAACGTGACGCAACCTCAGAAAATATATTGTCTATAATACTGGAAAATGTAGTTCAAAATCAGAACTCAATATTTTTTGACATGACTCATGAAAATAGATACTTCCAAGAGATAAGTGTTGTCTTTGCTCCACAAACTTACGTTTTCTCACGACTTCCTTGAACCATGAACTTGATAACACTTTTGAAAGAAGCATAGCACTCATGGACAGCACAATTCATATAAGGATCAGCATTAATTCTCTTTATCAATTCCCGATCCTTGCCGTTGCTGTCCTTTGCCATATCTAGTGCAATAGGAATCTGTAAAGCACCAAGATTAATTGGCGGATAGAATATCAAAGGGTACTATTATAGAGCAGCACAATGCCAAACCTTGCTTGCAAGTAAAAAAGGAGGCCATTGTACAAGGTCTAACTCACAATCAGCCCAATACGGAACAAGCAACAAGTCCATTTCCCTAAAGTTATAGATTAATGAAACCACTGATTAGCAGCAACAAAACACATCAATATAACGCTTTTAAAAGCACCTGACAAAGCCCCTTACCTATTACTTATGAGATCTTCATCTCTGAAACTTGTGATGATCTGGTTCCATAACTGAGCAAATCGGGCAGCTTCTTTCTCTTTACTGGATGGGATCTGCAAATCCAGACAAATTTAAAAGAAAGTTAAGAACACTTAATGAGTATGACAGATGAAACTGAAACGTTACCAGAAAGAAAATATAATACAATAACGAAAAATTAAAAGTTAATTTAGAGTTTTTGAAACAAGGGTTCATATGATGGAGCTCTTTTTTCTATACAATTTTCTAATCTGTTGTAGTTTAAAACCATTATTCAATAGAACATTAATCAGGATTTTAAGGAACGATTTAAAACATTAATCTAGAGTTTTGGGAACAAAGTTTCCAAAACGGGATCCGGTGGGATGTTTCCCATTTCTATTAACTAGGGATGAACGAAAACAGCATTTTAAAAAAAATAAAAAAACCACTCTAAAGTCTAAACTACATAAGATATGGCTGCACCATGAAAGATAGGATAACCAAATTCAAATACGCGAGTACAAATCACTACATGGATGCACACAAAACTGTAACATTTTAAAAGCATGCGATAAAAGCACAAAAATCTGAGAAAATGTACCATATTATAAATGTTCACGTGTTATAGACCAATCTATAACACGAATACTATGGATCATCCATCAAAGTTTAGTTAATATTGCAATTTACTACAATATTAACAAGTTTTAGACAGATGTTAGGATGCAACAAACCAAGTGATTCCCAGTGTTAGTGGTATGAATGGCTCTGCACTCAAGCAAAAAATGAGAGAAAGAAAACAAAAACAGAAATACTACACACTGAATTTCAAAGTATCAGCTCACTCCAATGGTACTTCTTTACTTCTTTTTGCATAAGACTCAAGTACTACAGCAGCATGTATATATAATGTACTTTGCCTAACAAACCAGCTCAGCACAATCTAATATAACAGAATTGTTCCTTCTAGAGGCTACTACCCATACATACTATATCAATATGAGTGCCCTTTTTAACCAACCCCGAAATTACTCGTTTACCCTCGAGTCATTTTCCCCTTGCGTTTCCTCTGATACGTGATTATGTCTGTGCCCCTTTGCTTGTATGGCATAACAGTTAGATAGTTGCATTATCTTTATTTTAGGCAATTGCAATTGCACTAAAACATGATATGTGAGCAATTGCAATGGTTATTGACAGTGTTACGTAGTTGCATTATCTTTATTGTAGCCAAATTTAATAATCATGTATGAAATAAAGTGCATAGGATCAACATTTTTTCTTTGGGGGGGGGGGGGAGTAAAATATTATAAAGTTTGCACTTTTTAAAAATAACTAACAAAATTCTTTGTCAAAGAACCTCATACATCAAATTTGTTGCTGCCTCTTTTTTCCTGCCTTATTTGTGCCATATGAGATATCATTACACTTGGAAGTTGAAACAGATGTGAGTATGGTGTAAGATGAGAGACCAATTACTAAACCCTATCATATTTTTCCCTCCCAAATTGTTTATAGTGGCTAGGAAAGGGATTTTGGTGGCTTCGTGCATACCAGGAAACAAGGTAAGGAAGAGAAGACTAGCACCAGATAAGAAAGCCATGAAAGAAAGAAACCAGTACCAGAGCAGCAACAAGAAATGAAAGAAAGATACTAGTGCCACACCAACAGACATATAGTATTATAATGAAGACCTTTACATTATCCTCTCTCATGGGTTAATGATGCTATCTTTTTTGCCAACTGCTTCACTACAGCTATCAAAATATTCGGTCTAGTCAATTTTGGTTTGCACAGATTCTTTTCGACCCAACTCCCAATCATAGTGTAAAAATGTGATAACGGTTGCGATTAGGGTACCGGAACGATGATGCAGTATTGGAAGTGATGTGGTTATCGTAACACTTAAATATCGATCGAATCATAAGATATTCCTTGATACAGCCCATAATGTTTCTTTTACACCTTTACAAGCGCGGGAAATATCGATTCGTTTGTTTTGAAAACATTTACAATGCGGGCTTGTTTTTATACTATGGACCCAACAGGTCAAGAGTTTAAAATATATTCCTCATCATTAAGAACTTCTAATGATAAATAACGAATAATATTTTTTTAAATAAATTCTTCAAAATATGGACCAATATAGCTTCTAAGGCTCTAAAGAGGAAATATTGACCTGACACACAAATACTACTCACTGTAAATTAGGTCTACCAGAATATGATAACGCCAGAATAAAAAAGTGACCAAATTCTGAAAAACTTTGAACGGAATGGGTGGGATTACAGGGTTTGATCAACTTTTCCGGTATTTTGGGGTCATGTCATTTTTGAGCTACTAGTATTGGATTATGAGCTAGTAATTTTGGGTCATGGTTAGATCAAAAATATGCCTCGACCCTCGCCCTCACAAATTCATGATCACATCTTTCAAATGTTCTTTATTTTTTTAAGTTCGTATAATCAGCAACAAATTCATTGTTCGCCTAATGGACAGCTTTCCATTTTTGATGGATTACTCTAGTGCTTCTGTGAATTTCCTACTTTCTAATGGTCCATTCTGTTTTGCAAAAGCAGTAAAACGTCATCTAATGCCTTCATAGTAAAGAAAAATCTTATGTTTCTTTAGAGGATCTGGATAATCTTGTGACTATAGCAGAGAAAATGTCTTCCAAAAATCACAACAGCATAATTCCAAATCATATATTTTTAAAGGCACTCACATGCAGCATACACTAAACTCTAGTACTGTGTGCTGAGAAGGAACAACCGTAACAGTAATAGAATGAACAATAAAAAAACTTACATCAGGGAATCGGCGAGAAAAGGTGGCCTTCAATCCTTTCTTCTTATGTTGAGGCTGCTCCTTTGGAACAAGACATTTGTTGGAGATTTAGAGCAAGTAGGACATATATCCAAAGCTTAGAGACGTGTTAAAAGCATAAACTAAGCATAAACATAACAACGGAACAAAACAGAATGCTTCTGTTTGTTGTTTTGGCATTTGCTCAAACAGTGTCTTGTTTCACGAAGCTAAGCTATGCTTCATGGAGGATTGTGTTGTTATGGACGGGTGTTTTACATCACAAAACACTCTAAATGCCTGGTAACCACCAAGCATTGATTGGATGAAGACATGTGACTCTTCACACTCTATATATAGATGTGGGCACATGCATATCAGATCACTCTTTGATAGAATAAGAAATTCTATTGTTCTTTCTCTCATTTCTCTTGATTCATTGAGAAGAATAATTAACTTCTCCTTTGTTTTTCTGATTTCATTTTCTTTGTAAACTCTTTGTTGTTTAGATTAATCGGTTTGTACTCACCGGTTAATGTGGTTGATTGTATCTCGTTGTGAATATCCATCATCGTAACCCAAGTACCTTTGTGGGGGATATATCACAAAAGGAAAGTTTGTAATCGCCTTCAACCTTTTATCAAGATTTCCGGTGACCATTGTGTTGCAAAGAATCTTCTCTACGGTGTTCATCTTGTTCGTGACTCATCCTTTGAAGAAGATCGTTGCCATAAACACAAAGGCGTATATATTTAGTATATAGTCGTAGTGTAGTGTAATTTGTAATTTACAGCACTTTCCTTTTGTACATTTTATAACAACATTCATTAAAAGCACCAGGTAATGACTGAAACCGGGATCTTAACATGCCCAATGTGCGGATCTGAATGAAAGACATAAAACAAAATAAGATAAACAATTCAGAGAAAGGAAGCAACGCTCTCCTCCCCCCCTCCCTTTCCTCTCTCTCTCTCTCTCTCCCCCTCCACACACACACACACAAAGGAAAAAAAAAAAGCAATCACATTCAATGCTTAACGAAAAGCCAAGAAAGGGCTAAAGCTTACCTCTCCAAGACGGCGGAATGCACCATATATACCTCCAAACAATGTAGAGAATATAGCATACCAGATTTGGGTATCCATAAAGTAGACCTGTAAAATGAACAGCACTAAGAATAAGCACTTTTGCAAGCGATGAGAAATGATGTGTACGAAAAGGATTTCAAATGACACACATACAAGAATAATTGGGGCCCATAGTGCAATTACAGCACCAATATTATTCCGAGCTGCAAACAAATCATAAACAATCATGAGATCTCAACAGAGTAATTACATTATAGTACGAGCATGTGATGCACATTACCTTGAGGGAAAAACTCATGCCATTTGAATTTCCCTACTCGAATTGACATAATATCTTTTGTTGGACCAACCAAAGGCTTTATCTGCAGAAAGAATATTGCAGAATGATTAGTACAGAGCGGAAAGACAGCAAAAAGCAAGTGGCATAACCAACAAACAGGTAACACTGAGAGACAAAGTGCACGCACATTCACAGTTGCAGTAGTATTCATACTTTGTCCTCAGGAAACAATTAAGTAAATAAGACAAAAGCACTCGAAAGGTCAGATCCAGCACCCCTGGTATCTAAAATATTAAGCTAGTCATATATAAGAAGATGGCCAAAACACCATGGGGCTGGTCCTCAAATGGAGAGAAGAAATGCTTTGAATTGATCCATCTTTTTGGTAAATATTAATCATAACATTAGTTAGCTTTCAAAGCACATGTACCTCTATATAGTAGCTGAATGCCAACTTTGTAACTAGAAGAAGAACCCAAAACATTGTGTACCTGATAGTTCACAAATAATTTAAAGACATTAATTTCAACAACCAACAAAAAGAAATTGAATGTTCCTGAATATTGTATCAGGTTTCTTACTTGAAAAGAGAAAAGGGACTTTCATGCATTCCCCTCCCAACAAAAAGTCGTGGCTGCAAAGCATCACATATATCATGAATAAAAGACAATTGTAGGAGCTACAGACAGGCTAGACGCATGCCAAAAAAATTAAGTTAGAACAACAAAAGGTGAAATGAAGCTCTTGTAGCATACTTGTGACCACCACATCATCAGCATCACTATCTTGTAGTTCGATCTTTCAAGAGCAGAACGTATAAAAGGAAAGAGAAACAGCATGGTGGAGAGCATATTCGGAGAAAGGTAAAGAACAACTGCCAAGAAAAATAGTGAAGGAGAGTGTGCATTGCTTCCAAACCAACTTTTAATAGTTTGTGCCAATCTTGGAGGAGGATTTTCCCATGAATAAGCATAGGTCACCGGCAAGATCACCACCCATGCAGCAGCTGAGATAACCTTCAAAATGTACCTGAGTTTAACATAAAATGGCATGGTCCCTCTTGCTTTCCAACCAAGAACCACATCAAGAGCAGCTGAGAAACAAATACATCATTGTCAAATTCACTTCGACATTCAGTCAGGAGTAAGAGGGAAAACAACAAGAACACAATTTGAGGCAGAGTGACTGCAGTCTAGTAAGTGCAGAAGTCGAAACAAGCCTCAGAAAAGAGAAAATTAATTGATTAGATGAGTGGTTATACTAAACAAAGAATTTGACCATGGAATAAAATTTATGCAAGAAAAAATGGCGATATATTTTAAGCATGGAAGCAAGTGCTCAAAAGCCTACCTTGCCCGAGCTTTAATATCGAAGCTGTTATGAAAATGCTTAGTACATTTTTGAAAACCCTTATTTCAAAAATTGCACTGGGGTCCCCGCTGCCATTCCACGCCACAATAATCATAGCCTGAAAGTAATAAGAACAACATTCTTTCACAATCATAATGCAAAAATCTGGCTTTACAAAGATATTGGGAGAGAATAGGTGCCTGCAAAGCCAGAATAAAAAAGCTCCACATTCTGTCAAAGCTTCTAAAAATGTGCCAAAATGTTCGAATCTCAACAAAATTGACCTTTCCAGTCCATCGATCCCTGTGGGAAGTTCTATTCTCCTGAAATCAAATTTTAAAAGATTATACATTGACAGCCAGTTGCAGACTCAACTAAAAAAGATTCTCGTTCCAGATTCTCAGCAGCTCTGGCAGTCACTACGGCATGTAAATCATTCAAATTCAAATGAAATCCAGAAATAGGGTTTTAAGCAGAACTGGTCCTCAAGAAAGTATGAAACATGGATATAAACTAGTAATTTCCCTTGAAGAAGAAAACTTAAGAACTGTTATATCAAATACAAGCATATACAATGGCTATCAGCGTTCAGCACTTCCACAGCTTAGAGGAGATTGGTTGATGGTCAAAGACTCAAGTACGAAAATAACCTAATTTTCCGTATCAAGTTCCATTTGTCCAAACGGTTATACATTTGTTTTGCTGCAAATTGGAATAATAAAAACTTTGCAACCCTTCTGACAAACAAGATCAATTATTAACACAAGTATATCTCTGAAAGTTATCAAGGTTACCCTTTGCAGTGGTAAAACGAGACATGGAGCAGATTGAACTATTTTAGAGAACACAAATTCTTAAATGACATGGTTTCATACAAGACGAGCTGTTTAGAGAACTCTTCCTGGATTACTGGTCTACTATCAGTGAAATCTGATGATCATTTGATTCTCAAGAATGAAGCAGAGATATGGACTAAGGAAAAAGAAATGGGGATCTCAACAAAAATGCCAGAAATTCGACTTTGTCCAATATGTGACATTTCAGCATAAATATTTGAGAAACAATACAATGAATAAACAAGGGAAGAATGTTTCTTACTCCAATTCTATCCTTGCTAGGCAGTGTACCAGGGTTACTAAAGAAGTCAGCATCCGTTCTCATTGGCCAGCCCAACCGGAAACAATCAACTGACCTGCAAAAACAAGAAGAGAAATTATAAACCAAGAAATATGAAATATACAATGAAGAGATCTAGCAACCATATGAACAAAATAATACCAAAAGTATTCATTCAAATCATCATAGTTTCTCCATTGTGAATGCTTGGATTTTCCTTTTTTGCTTCTTTCAGCTTCCTGTGAAGCAAATACGTCAAGGATACATATACAAAAAACATTATAAATAGATATATATATACACACACACACACACACACACACACATATATATATATATATGAAGTTCAAGAGAGAACCATCTTTATATGAAAACTGTGAGAACCAATCTACCTGACAAAAAGTGTTACTTTTTTCCTAAAAAGGTGTTACTATTAGGCAAAAAAGTGTCACTTTTTAATAAAAGAAAAAGGTGGTATTGTTACTTTCAGAAAAAATATATATTTTTCAAAAAAACTGACAAAAAAGTGTTGCTTTTTACATTAAAGGTGTTATTTTTCAGAAAAGATGTGATCAACCATTTGAATCCAAACATTGGATTAGAGCATATACCTTTCGGATAACTTCATAAATGGGCTTTACAACTTTGTTTAAGAAGATCTCTTCTTCACCACCATATGCAGGTGTCACATTTTCCCCAGTCCGCGGACTGACGTTTCCAGCGAGCATGCCGTAAAGTTCAAATGCCATCTGTGGAAGAGAACTGTATTTAATAACATTTCGCTTTCAACTAGGATTCTTATGCAAGACCATAACAATCGAGTCAAAGTTTACTTACTCATTAGCATAACTAACATTGAAAAGCCTCAAGATACTACACTAGAATGAGTTTATTCTCATTGTCGTCTGTCAAGCATTATTCTTAGTGCTGACTGTGTTCCTCATTATATTTTTGAGTAAAAATTTTCGACTCTAATCTACTAGTAGTCTGTTCAGACACCATTTCAATCTCAAAGTTGATTGTGCGAGTTTGTCTCACTTCCACCTCTCATTACAGGTTCAAAATCCATCGCTTCTGATGCAAGTAAAAGATAATCATCTTTTCAGTAGTTCCTCATTCTCTTTTCTCTCTGTTAAATGGAACTTTTTTTTTTCCACAGGACCAGATCCTTGACACTAACCCATGGGTATGACTAGGGACGAAGCAAAGTTTGTGGAAGCCCTATCTAATTTTGAATTTTATTTTAGGCCCTTTTTATAATAACTAACTATAACCAGTACTACAATCCAACGTCATTTCCGCTTCATTTATTCTTCTATTGATGATAGAACTAATTATTTTCCCTACAGTTCAACACCAACCACAAAATAAAATTTCCACACAAATTACATATATATATACTTGAACAATCAGCATTTATCAACTTATATTGAAAAATACACATATAAAACAAAGTAATAGCCAAACAAAAAATTAAAAAAATAAAATAAGTCCTCAACATGATGGCTCAAGGAGAGAATCAAGAACCCTATTCAATTAAAGAAGTCAGACCACTGCTAAAAAGTTAGAATAAGACCCCTGCATACTTTAATCTTCATCTTCTACAATTTACTTTTAGTTGGTAAATATCAACTTTAATGTCCTTCAATTGTTATAAAATTTGGGAGATAAGGGTACTAACTAATGGAAGAGATGATAAGAAGAGTGAAAAATTATTTGAGTTGTATAGGAAACTAGTAAAAAAATTAGTGCAATTCATGGAGTTCTTAATATAAAGATATATATAAATATAAATTTCAAAGATATGTAATAATAAACATACAATATACTAAAAGATGAAGTAATAATTGTTAAGATATGGTGATATGACATTGTTTATTTGTTTAATGAAGTTAAATAGTTTGTAGATGACCTTAAACATGATTAATGAAACTTTCTTGTTGGTTAATGAAATTGATTTATTGATTCGTCTATTACGTATAAATTCTTTCTGAATAGATCTTGTTGTTTGTGTCATTTCCTAACTTTGCACTGCACTTATAATTGAATTTTCCATGTAAAAACAAAAAAAAAACCTTGAAAAAAGAACAAACATAAAGTAGATAATCTCACCATTAGCAGGGCCGACCCTGAGGGTACGCCCAAAGTAGATAAAGTAGATAATCTCACCAGTGCTCATCCACTCGAAATTCACTTTTGATATTACTATATATCTAAACAATAACATAAATAAACCTATAAAAAATGGTTGGCATTATATATATAACTTAATAAATAATACTAATAATTTTGTTAAATCTATAAATTAGTTAGTCTACACAAATATTATAAATAATCAAGATTTTTTTGTCAAATACTACTGGACAAATTACAACCACGTGACGACAATGAGAAAGCTAATGAAAAAATTATGGCTAACATTTTCCTAATTATAAGTATATATAAATATATTAAGATATAGAAAATAAATAAAAATAAAGCCATTATTCTTGAAATGGTATGTTTGTGAATTATGTCATTCAACTAAGTAATTATTCTAGCAAGATCATCTCTCTTTCCTCTCATTTTTTCTTTTTATATTATTATTATTATCTTATTATTACTAATATGTTTAAAGGTTTAATTTGTCCCAAAAAAATCCTTAAAAAGTCAAATGTTAATATTCAAATCAAATAAACCATATGTTTTCTATGTTGGGTAAATATTGATAAATGTATAACTTATTTTAAACCTTATTTATATCATTCTATGCAACAAAAATTCCAAGTTGATTAGTTTTATAAAAATATACAAATTATTTAGTTTATTAAGATGGTAATATTACATTTTGTGATAAATAAAAATCAATAATTAATCTAATATAGTCCAACTAGTATTAAATCCTGTGCAATGCACAACGTTATTAATAAGAAAATAAATTTAAATATAATTTTAAAAGAATATATTTAAATTTAAATTTATAAAAGTAAATTATATTGATTTTTGATAAACTTATATATTGTATATTTTATAAAAATATGAATAAATACAGAAAAACATATAAATTTTACCTAAGAGATTTTTTTATCATGAATATTCCCAAAAGAAAAACCAATTGATTAACTGTGTATCCATTAATATGTAAGTGATTTTTACTACTTGAAAATATTATTTAGTAAGGTAGTACTTTGCTCACTGCCTCACTCTACCACTACTTGACTGAATTTCACATATTGCAAACATTGTGTTGAAAGGTCAGTTTATTTTATTGGGTTATGACCAGTTGACAAATTGCATTCTCTAATTATGTTGATATGAAAAATCAATAGGACCCACTAATTTGATTTGTATGAAGCGTTCATGTGACTTAATTATTTGTATATATTTTAATTTGAAATTAATTTGATTTGTAAAACTAATCTTTATTAAATTCAATTAGTTATTTTATATAATACTTTTATTGTAAACTAATTAATTAATTCAAATAATAATAATAAAATAATTGAAAAAACCCAAACCCCAAGTAGCCCTCCTCTTCCATCTGATAAATCAATTAATTAATAATGATTCTCAATAATTTATGCAAATTTTTTCTATTTTATGCAAATTTTCTATTTTAGAAATTAAGTTATTGAAAAAACCCAAACCCTAAGTAGCCCTCCTGTCATTAGAATATATACAGCTATATATTCTAACATCTTTTATTTTAGGATTTAAGAGAGATAAATTAAGTAACAGCTAGTCTCCTGAGAGACCGTCTTTTTGAGAGACTTCTCTCAGGCCCAATCCATCAAAGCTTATTGCCTATATTTACTCTACAATTTCCCTAATGGGCCAACCCAATTAGAGATGGTATTTTAAAGAGACCGTCTCTCACAAGAATTTGTGTTAATACATTTAAGAAATGTCCACTATTATTATTACACTTGCAATCAATCTTAAAGATGATATGTGTCATTTTCAAATTTATTAAATAGTATGATTTAAGCCAAAATCATTTAGTTTATTTTGTTTCTAAAAATGGTAAATTACTTAGTTCAATTAATTTTGGGGAGGACTAAAAATGATATGTTGATTAATTCTATTTGTCACGTACGCCAACATCAACCAATAAACATCCATGAGGATGGCACGTGAAATTTTTCAGTTTTTCTATTAAATTGTAGGATTCGGAATATCAATAATAATTGAGGAGAAAGAAAGTTTAGGTAAAAGAAAATTAAACGACTCATTGGAACTAGAGATTAATAAAGATGGTGCATTTAATTGGGTAATAGGTGTTATTTGCAAAATGAATTCATTGGGTCTTGAACCAAACACCTTGGATTTAGAATGAAAAACACTCACCAACTACTCCAAATATAATGCGAGGCACTTAATATATGAGACCCCTTATTTCAGGGCTTTATGTAGTCGGGCACCCTAAATAGTGCTAGAATATAATGTTCATATATTTGATTAAATATTATTATGTAAACATTCCTAGAATATATTGTAAAAATATAGTAGTTGCTACGAATAGCTCATCCCTTTCATCTATATATTGTCATCATTCAATAAGAAAGCAAAGCAAATTATTTAAAACCTCTAGTATGCTAGAATATAATTTTTATATATTTGGTTGAATACTATATTAGATATTGTTATGTAAATATTCCTAAAACATGTGAAGGCATGAGGCTAGAATGAAGGAGGTAAGGAAGCATAGAGTAGTAAGGTACGACGACATTATTAATGGAGCGAAGTTCACGTTTGGATTTGTCATTTTGAGATGATGCATGTGGAAATGAGAAACGAAAAGATAAACCATGTTAGTTGAAAAATTTGTGGAAAGGTGTGTAGTCAAATTCACCCTCGCTGAAAGGTTTTGATATCAGTTTCAATTTGAGTGCGCCCGAAAGTTGAGAATGATTTCATAAACTTGAGATTTTTGAGCGAGAGGGGAATATATTGTAATTATCAAGAAACATTCAAATGTCAGTATAATAATGTCAAAAATTTTAGAGCTATGATTATCAGAACTAATAAAGGGTAATTTACTTACACTATCTCTAGTCCCGAACCATTATCCAACAAAACATGTATGAATTCCAAAATCAGTAGAAGTGGCGGATGGTGTGAGTCAGCAACCTACCTTAATTGCGTTTATAAAGACTGAACTAAAATGGTACATTGTGCAAAAATTCGATAACGGACAGAATGATGTGTTAGGGGTGATGTAATTGTCGTGTCGCCAAATATCGACCTAAACCATGAAATATCCCGTGAAGCAGTTCAAATTTGGATTTTTTTAACACCTTATAATGCTTCCATAAAATTGAAAAGCTTAACAAAGTGGCCAATAATGTGGCGTTGTTTTTGCAATATGACATGCTATCCTTTTAAGAGGCAAACAAACCATTTGCAATGGTTCCATATTTTAAACCCTCTCTATAAAAAGAAGAAAGCTTCAATGGATGTATGAAAGTTGGAATGCCGATGTAAGAGAACCAATGTATTCTAGTCAAGGTGATATTCATTTTGAATCAGATAGTACAGTAGTACTAGGACGGGACCAGATTCGAGAAGGAAAAAATGAAACAAGATTCTAGTGGATCAGAAGCATACATGGTGATAGATGTAGCATAGACACTCAGGCATAAATCTCAGATTTGCAGCTTCACCCCATATAAGAAGATACAGGCCCATGTACAATAGCTTACGCTGTTGCACTTCTTGTTGTATTGTTGGCAGCCTAGAATATATCAAAACAACTAACATCAACATTAACAAGAAAAAAGAAAACTAGAGTGATAAGCTTCAGATAATTATTAATAATTATATATTATCCAGTAAAGAATCTCAAACACATTTCACATCTTACAAAAAAAAAATAACACTAAAATATCTCCCTAAAACTGAGAGAATTGAAGCCATGTTCAATGATCAATAAGCAACAGACCATAAACATACCCCGAACAGGTGAATACTGAATAGATCAAAGGGAGCACCTAATCTTACTCTCATTTGGTTTAAGCAACTAATTAGAAGTAAATTTTAACTATATCCTGGGGTAGACATAGATTATACTCCCTTTGTCCCTAAGGATTGCAACAATTTTTATTTTCGTCTGTCCCTTTAACTATGAAAGATTTCTAGTTTGGGTAGTGTTTCCAACAATTTCTTTAATTCTTATCCACTTTCTCTCGGTTTTAATCTCATCCACATAATTTAATAAGACATATCTTTTATTAATAATTATGCCATTGCACATTGTTGCATTATCTTACGGACTGACGGAGTAGTGGAGTAAGAAGATACATTTCCTATTTCAAATTGTTATAAGTAAAACTTATCTTCTTGATATGACTTGTTCCATGTATCAGCTAGAGATTTGACAGTAGTTTGAGATTAAGAAAGCTCACCAGAGGCTACTCTTACGGTCCAAGTACTTGCACCATTTCTTATAGCTCTTGAAGAGCTTTTTCATCACTTCAGTCAACGCACGTTCATCCAACTGAACACATATGCTACTGTTAAAGATTTGCGGATGGTACAAAGGGTATGCATAATTGTCTATGCAATAGATATTAGGCAGCATTGCAGTTGAATGGTCAATACTATCAGTGATAATGCAAGAGAGAGAGAGAGAGAGAGAGAGAACATGCTGAAGCAAATGTTTTATACACAAAATTTTTACATAGATTAATGCATCAATAAGTTAAAGGGAAAACTAGATCAAAATTCAAGACTATGTAATGATGTTGTAAAATGACCTTTGGTTGTTGATCAGGCTTTGGAAATTGCCGTATATGAACATTAGCAAGCAATAAAATGAGGTGTTCTCTTTGATTTGCCACGTTGTCTTTCTGCATATCAATTCACAATTCACATTACATATTTCAAAGTCCTTGAAGCAGGATCAAGCACTTAAATCACCAAGAGATGAAGGCAACATATAGTCTAAAACAAGCGCAGAGAAAAACCTGAAAACCAAATATTGCCTGGAGCCAGTCCAATATGTCTTCATCTTGCTTTTTCTTGTAATCCTTAGGCCAAGGGAGGCCCCTAGTGTTACGAAGGGCAGTCATCGAAGCTTGTATCTGCAAATTGGACATCCAGTTAACAGGTCCACAGGGAACGGCAAATACAAGCACCACCTTAGCAAACCTACCTCCGGATATCTCATAATTGCCTGATTTGCACTGTCTGGGTCAAGAGGAAGGATATTGTATGGGGCATAGATTTCAGTTTTCTCTGCTACTTTATTGTGTGTATCCAAGATCTGCAAAATAAACACCCAAAAAAATTGAAGCAGTGAAATACCCATTAATTAAGGAGTAGACAAAATCTGACATGTGCTTGTATACTATCAGATTCAGTATGTCTTACCTCACGGTCAACTTCCATGGACTGCGTCAAATTAACAGCCTTTAACACCTCAAAGAGAACATTCGCAGTTTGATATGCCTTTGTGAGCTGAGCACTGAACAGAAAGGTCAATATTTGTGAATTTTGTTACAAACCAGCTTGAACAGAATGAACTGTCTTAAATTCTTAATCAATGTTTATCATGCAGCACAATTAACTCACCGGTCAGCCTTATCAGCCGCATTTTGCAAAGCTTGAATATATTTCTTGTAGTAGTGCTGATAAAACATTTGCATTTCCCGTGCATCACTCTTTTTAACTCTTCCCATCAATGTTGGATCATTTTCCTGCAGGTCGCTTTATTATTAACATGCGGATGAAAGCAAAAGACGTTCAATCTATTAACCAACTCGCACCTCATACTGAGGTCAAACTGTCAAAGGCAGCTATAATAGAACCATCCATGGCTCATAATAACAGAAAAAGGTAACTTTTACCATTAATTGCCAGCAAGAACTTTTTTAACCCTGAAGCTACATTCTACCGTCAAAATAGACTCATCAAAAATATAAAAGAATTTGCATAGGTTCTATCAGAAATCATGAGAATCATGGTACCAAGTGACTAATGAGTGAATTAATCAGCAACAAACAATCAATAAGATTATCTACCATTTGATAAAGGATTCCATACTTATAATGGAAATTACATGAATTCACATGCCTTAGACAAAATTTAACACCTGCAACCCATAATTAGGCACAATTGAAGCACACGGAATTTAGATTGAGTATAGCAATTTCTCCAACATTCCACAAGTCACGCCTAGCTTTTCATGATAATTAATATAGCTAAAAATTAAGACAAGAATGCAAAACCTTCTCAAGCCTTTGAAGAAGTGCAGTTTTAAACTGGCGGACACCACGTCCGCTGGAAGTTGGATCCAACCGATGAGCTTTCTCAAAAGCATAGAATCGACCTACAAGCCACCAAATGTTAACGAGCTTGAACAGACTAAAAATCAATAGATACTAGGCTAAGATATCAAAATACAAAAATATATATAAAAAGAACGCACTAGAGAGGGATGATCAAGGAAAACCAAGAGCGAAAACATTTTACACCATTTCACAAGCACAAAGGGTCAATGCAGCAAATTGTCTTTTACGTTGGCATGCTTATGGGGAAACTAAAAAAAATCCCTCAGAAATGTACAAGTTTTTTCGGCTAAACCCTTGAAAAAATAACCAATTGCAATTTGCAGCGAAAAACAACAAAAACATGATTTTGAAATCGTGATCCCTGGAAAGAAAGGTACAAATTCAGGCTAAGCTTGCACAATTTGTGGCGAGCTCGGGGGGGAATCAACTTCCCTAGTTATTTAGTCATAAAAATTATCGCTAACCTATACAATGAGTGATTTAGGTACTATACGACCTCCGTAATCTAGACACTCGGAATTCAGCTCACACATAAACACACACACCCAATAAAAGCACTTTGGACCTCGGGAGAATACTCAATACAAGTAGTTACATAAACCAAGGGAATAACACCTTCTCCCATCTACACAATCTTAACAGGATTCACTGCTTGGCATTGCTGAAAATGGAAGGTTGCAAGACACGTTCAAAGTCATAAAAACCTATTGAAAAATCAATGTTACAATTGAGTTGCATATAAACCATACCTAAACATCAAAGACAAACACTAGTAACACAAAAATTGCTACTGCTGCTGTTAAAAGCTACATATTGTAAAATCAAACTGCAGCTAGAAAATATAGAACTTACACAAATAAGCCACCCTAGGATTATGTTTTTCAACTTCATTGGCGACACGAAGAATAGGAGCAATCTCAACAAGAGACGACGGAACAACCTCACTGTCAAACGCCGTTTCTCCAAGATTCCCAGCCGTTTGTGTTCTCATCAAACGCCTTGGTGGCGGTTGATCAGAGCCCCCGCCTCTCGAAGTGGACAACGACATAATTTCAAAAACCTACCAAACCAAATCAAAATATGAATTAAACCCAACAAAAAAATACCAGTTCAACTGAGTCATTCATCACTCAATTATGAAAATATGTCAATTCCGAATAAATAAATCAGAGTAAAAAGTAGTACTAAACAGGCAACTGCAACTTGTATCTATCCGATGATTTATTTTTTAAGAAACGCATTTCATTTCAATTCAATCATTCCATTATCATGTACACAAAACTGCACAAAATTTAAAATAAAATAATATAATATGCACAGCGCATTAAGAAATCAATGAGAATAGCATGCATCAAAAAATGAATTTCAAGCCAAAAAGTGTGCATGACGCTTATAGTAATGAACCTAATGCATCAAATCAATGAGAAACCAAATAAATGAACAAAATTCAAATAATTAAAAGATATAAAGTAGTTCGAACATATAATTCCCGTAAGAGCAGCGAGCATCAAGCCAAAAATATTTTTAAAAAAAGAAAAAAAAAATTCTCATGACAATTAAATCACAAAAAAGGGGGAGAAAAAAGAAGTACCAATTTATAGTAATGGAGCTAAATAATGATAGCTTATATGCCTTATAGTAGCATGACGCTAAGGTACGATAATGGAGGAGCTCAAAGCTATGGCGAAGGAGAGAGAAAGAGCGAACAGAAAAGTGCTCGCTGGGAGAGAGAAAATGAAAAGAAGAAGAAGAAGGAAAAAGTGTGAATTGATAGAAATTTAAAGGTTTAAGGTGCTTCAGGAAGAAGGAGAATAAAGCAGAGATCCAGAGGACGAAGACAAGTGACCATAAGTGTGTGTCACACTCACAGTTGTGAGCAACTGGTAAGTAGAATCAGTGTAGTATGTGTACAAAAGAATTTGGATTTTACTAGAAAATCTAGTCTAGGTCCCCCTTTTATGCTACTTTTGAAGTTATGCTTATACTTCCTCCGTTCTGAAATACTCGCTACATTTTGATTTTGTGCATTATTCATCGTTCAAGCTTATTTTACATATTGCGACTAAGGTGTAAGTAAAAATATAGTCAAGTGGGATCTTGTTTGAATCGTCTAATCGCATACTTTCATAATATTAAATTTTTATAATTTTTAGATAAGTGTAGTTTAAGATATTAATGATCAAAATTGTGCATTGGATTGCGTAAAAAAGTGCAAGTAGCAAGTATTATGGAACGGAGGAATTATATACTTACTTTATAATGCATTCTTTTCAATTTTTTTGAAGAAATTTTCATTTGAAATGTTTTAATTATTATAAATTTTTCTATTGATATTATAAATTTTGAAAAACAAATCTTAATCATCTCTATTTTAATACTCCTTTCAAGTCTTATTTATTGTTACATTGCTTTATTTGGCAAATTCATATCAATTGTTACATTTTTTGTATTTTTTTTACCTAAATATCTCATGTTTACACAAGTAATATTCCAAATACCTCCACTTTTACTACATACAATACCTCAACTATCACCTTTACAATTAAAAGTTATCCCAATGGTGATAAAAATTTATTTGAGTGGAAATTTTTTCAGTGGAAAAGTATCCCACTAGTGAATTTCCACAACAAATTACTCAAATGTTTGTAAAAAAAAACTCAATTGGAGGAAGTTTTTGGGATTTCCTCACAATGGGCCCCACTACTAACTAAAAAAAATACCTATGTTCCTATTTTTGACCAACAATTTATGAATTTTAAGGACTCAAAAAAAAATTAAATATACCAACATTCATAAAAAAAATCTTATTAAATAGACACGCATTTTTTCTATTTTTTGACGCACTTCAAAAATTCTCTTTTCTCTATAATTTCATAAAATTAGTATTCAAGTAGTTTAATGTTTACATTATTAGTTTAATTTTGTTATTTTTAATTTTTTTTGTTGTATTGGTATATTGTCTTAATAATATTTTTATGAATTACTTTTTTGTCTTATTAATATTTTTGGATAAAGAGAGAAAATGAGGTACGATTAAAATATATAGGAGAGAATGGTGAGGAAAATTTTTTTTTCTCATGAATTGGATAAAGTTCAATAGCAAAAATTTCCACTCAAAAAGATGATGTAGATGAAAGGGAAAGTGTAAAGAGAGATTAATGAAGGAATTTTTTTCAACACCATTGAGAGTGCTCTAATAAAATCACTTAAAATACCTTAACTAGTCAGACTCATCAGGTATCATACTATACACTAAAAGTCTTGGAAAATTCCAAGTGGCAATCTTACAAATGATTTGGCAAAAACTTATTGGTTACTTATGACTATATAATAAGTTTTCTCTCTAAAAAACTTCTTTTGCAAGTTTAATTTGAAACTATCTTTGAAATAAGAGAATATTTCATCATTGAATATATTTCTTATTATTAAAATTTATAATATACTAATTTTTTCTATTTTCTAAGCTTTTCTAAAGATTTTCTCATCATTTTTTATTTTGATTGATTTAGAGTTGGATTTAGAATTAATTCATGTACATTATTTTTAATTAATTTTTTCATGTGTTGTAGTTGTACAATATCTCAACCAAAAAAGTGTAATTAAAAATCTTTCTTTAACCCAAATTTCTCAAAAAGCTATAAAAATATAAAACTTTATCTTTTACACACATTTTTTTAGCAAATTTTAAGTCTTAATATTATAAAAATTATATATTAAAAAACTTTACATCAAGACAAATCTAACATGATCTCATCTATCTATCTATAATCTATCTATAAATAAAACTAATTCAGAAACCACCTTGGGATAGGTGGCATCTTCTGAAGCAAATTTTTCCCGCCAAATGCCCAATTCTAATTTAAGAAATTTCTTAAATTAAATTACTACATATATATTCATTTATCTAAACTTCTAAATTCCTAAACGTATTCTTTTTAAATTGTATATTATACTATATATTTCCTAAATTACTACTACATATCATATAATTTACGGTAGTTTAATTTAAAAAAATTATTGATTTATATATTGTTATTTTTGTTAGAACTTTTAAATTTTAACATATTAGTAGTATATGCATATTAACAAACAGATTTAAGGTTTTTGTTCGTGTTGCTGATGATAAACATGGAAATGCTACCTTTCTTTTGTTTCATACACAAGTAAAAAAAGAGATTGGAATATCTGCTAAAGAGCTTAGAGCCATTCAAGAAAAGGTATTGAAAATTTACACATTTAATATATAATTTAAACGATATTTTAGTTTACTATTACCTATTTCATATTGTAGACTGGTGATGTTAATTCTTTTCCGGATGAACTTGATTATTTCTTAAATAAACGTTAATTATTTATTATAAAAGTAAATAGTCAATACAACATTATCAAGCGCAGTAAGTCTTATACGGTGAGCAAAATGACCGACAATTAACTTATAAATAAGTTACAAGTAGGAAAGGACTTAAAGTCTTAATATGCGACAAAGATAACAATATTTGTACGTCAACTCATAATGTTGTCTACAAAGAAGTGTTTCAAAATTTATAATGTAATAATTTCGTACTTAATTTAAATAAAATAATGATAAAAGTTATTTAAATTGTAGTACAAAATATTTAGCAACAATGTTTAAATTTTATATCGTCATTTAGTAATTTATGATAAATATGTGAACTTTTAATTGAAATATTCATTTTTTTTTATCTATATAACAATATATTTGTGAAAACCATTTGTTACATTTAATATATATATAACTATATATAATAATATTTTAATATGTTATTATTTATATTTTGATTCATATAAATCGATTTTATTTACACTTTTTCATTCAAATTTTTTCTCTTCTATAGAATGACGACTCTTTTTCAATTTTGTTTAAGAATTTATCACAATCACACATTGTCATTAAATAATTAATAGTTATTTTTATTATACATTTTATTCAAACTAGATAATTTTATAACGACAATATATATATGCATTGCCATTACTTAGAAATTATAATTATATTTATCAACACATTAATACATCCGTGCATTGCACGAGTATATACACTAGTTTTCCACTAATTTCATTTTAATATTTTTATATTCCTTATGGTCATCTCATGTTTCAAACTAACTTTTTAAAAATATTTTTATATTAGTTGTGGTCTCAAAGTCGCCATCCTTTTCATTGTATCATCATCTTTCTATAATGAAATAAATAATGAAAAACTGATATTAACAATCCAACATTCTGCTCATCTGCTGTAAGCCTGTAAATAATCCAACCTTTAAATTATTTTTTAATAATCCAACATTTGTCCTTAGTTCGTTGTGAATAATCCAACATTTACTTTAGTTTAATAGCATACCCTATTATTACCTATTATTAGTAATATGGTACGTTATTGGCAAATTTATCACAAAGGTTAAATTATTATAAAATAAATTTAGTTTATAAAGATGGTAAATTTAGGAAATATAATAAATTCAAATCTATAATTTATCTAATATAACTTAATCTAAGCTATAATAATTCAGTTTATTCTGTTTCTATTGCCTCGTAAACCAACACTAACTAATAAAATCCTTCAATCTTATAGAGCTATATGAAATGACCTTTTAAATTTTGCGGTCTTTCGATTACAAAAAATTTACAGTTATTCGTTTGTGAGACGACCTCAGCTGTGCAATTGATTCAGACCCAATAATTTTTTTAAATATTCTTACATGTTATTTTAAGACTTAAAAGGACAATTTTAAGACTTAAAAATACAATTTTAAAACTTAAAAGGTTAATTTCAAAGTTTTAAGACTGTCAAATTCTATGACTTAAAATGACACATTTTTTGTAAAAAAGTAACATTTTTATCGATGAGTTTGGTTCTCATATAAGCTTGGTTCTCACCGGAACTTGACCCTATATAATATATAATATATATATATATATATATATATATATATATATTAATTATATATATATATATATTATTATATATATATATATATATATGTATGTATGTATGTATATATATATATATATATATATATAACTATGTTACACAGAAAAGTAACTATGACAAAATTTTTAAAATGTTCTTACTTTATAACATAGTATTATTTTTTATATATATAGTAACCAAACAAAATCAAACAAAAATCCTTCTCATCCTTCTCATTTTAAAATCCTTCTTATTTAATCATATATATATATATATATATATATATAGGAAGAAGTTCCAGTGAGAACCATCCTTATATGAGAACCGTGAGAACCAAACCGACTTACAAAAAATTGTTACTTTTTACTAAAAATGTGTTGCTTTTAGGCAAAAAAGGTGTTACTATTTTGTATGATACTATTAGACAAAAATGTGTTACTTTTAGAAAAAAAATTCTGAAAAAAACTCATAAAAAGGTGTTATTTTGTACATAAAAATGTGTTACTTTTTGGAAAAAACGTGTTACTTTTAAATTATTTTTTTTGAAAAAAATTATTTTTTTTGAAAGTAACACTTTTTTGCTAAAAAGTACCAACTTTTTTTAAAACATAAGTAACATTATTTTGTCCAAAAGTAATACATTTTCTATAAAAAAAGTAACACATTTTTATCAGGGAGTTTGATTCTCACGGTTCTCATATAAGCTTGGTTCTCACTGGAACTTGACCCTATATATATATATATATATATATATATATATATATATAAAGAACACTTGGAACAAGAGGCCTTGCTACCCAAGCAAACAAAGTAAAACGAAAATACGTGTATAAGGGCCTAGACCACACCGCTCGAATGAGCCAATGGTGTGCTCAAACGAGCGACCTTTAGTGGTAGCTACTAGCTACTGACCTTGAGCATTTCCTACCTCAAGTGAGTAGTTTCTTCTCCATTGTATGCCTTGTTCAAGGCATGACTTAAAGCCTTTGTTGAGCTCTCCTTTGCCTTGTTCAAGGCAATCTGAATCATCCCTAATTCACATATATCAAGTGATCAAAGTCACCTCCAACACCATTAGAGTTGGAATTTTCTCTAACATAAATTATCATTTTAAAATTATAAATGTACATTAAACCAACCCAAAAATAGTCTATTTCTAAAAGTGTCTCATTTAAAAATCTCTAAAAAGCCTATTAATATAGGAATAAGATTAAGATATATCTAGAGACTAGAATAATAGAAAAATTGAAATAGATAAGACTGTTAGAAGAAGGAATTCATTAGAGCATTTGTGGTATTACAAAGAAGAAACATCAAGATATTGTAAAATATCTGCTTCTGTATTGTACTTCTAAATGAAAACTACTTAGTACTTCTTAGGCTAAAGACCTCTATGTCTATATCTATATTTATATATAGAAAGAAAGACATACTGCCACATAAGCATTCTTTTGTTTACAATAGAAAGATTAATTTAAGTATTCTTTAACACCTAATCTCCAACAAAGACTCTTAAAAAGCATGCAATAAGATTCAAATCAAACTTATTCCAAATATAAGCGTCTGATATCCCAGAGCACAGGTTCGGGTCTGTTCGCACTTAATAAGTGCGAACAGTGATAAACTGGTAAAAAAAATCAAGTGTCTGTTTGCACTTAGTAACTGCGAACAGGTCAAATAGGGTCAACATGCTGATTTTAAGACGAGCTGTTCGCACTTAGTAAGTGCGAACAGACTAACAACCTAAAATAGGTTGTTCGCACTCCCAAACCTAAGGTTTACGGATTACACACTTAATTTTAGAATAAGTTTGATTTTAATCTTATTGTATACTTTTTTTTAATAAATAATCTTATTTATTTCAAATTTTCAGAATAATACGTACTTACTCAGCCACCCAATGACATGAATAAAAACCAAAAAAAAAAAAAAAATGGTGAAACCCTTTCTAAATCTGGCCGAAAAAAAAATCTGTTACCTGGTATGCTAAGCATTGCTAATTCTGAAATTGATGATGGGTTGAACACAAAACAAAAGCTCTTAGAAAAATTATTGAGATGCTGATGGTGATGCAGTCAACTTAAATTAATGGCGGTAGTATCGGTCATTGATGAGTTTACTATTACAATAACACGAATCAATGCTTAACTTGATTGCAAGATCGTCGTTTGCAAATCGGATTCCAAATTTGAAGTAAGAAACATTATGCTTTCATTTACTCATTTCTCTCATTTTGCTTGCCATTCCTGAATTGACTTTAAAATATTGATATGAAAACGGAGATTGTTATTGATCGTTGCTTTAATTGTTCTTCAAATGTGTTGTTTTCAATCTGACGGTTGCTTTAATAGTTGCGAGGAAAATGTTGATGAATTATGTTGGTTGATACTTGGATGCTGAATCTTTGACCTAAAGATAATTGGTAATGTTAGAGAGGGATGACAACGGAGTATACTTTTATTGTCGTTCACACTAGAATGGTATTTTCAATTATGGGGTGTTAGTTTTAGGATCCATAGTGTTCTATGATTAACTTGATTGATCATCTTTGGATTAAATGATCATCATGCCATGATCAATGTCTCAAAGATGCTTGTTTCTTTGAGTATCTTATAAAAAATTAGTTGTAGCAATAATGTGTTTGGCATGAGAGACTATAGTTGAGAAGGTGAAAATAAAAGTATTGCCAAACAAGGAACTTTCTATAATTCTAACCCCAAAATGCCAATCCCCAACCTCGATTCCCTATTGCCAAACACACCCTAAGTACCTTTTACACAGAATAACGTTACATATTCATAGGGGCGGATCCAAAATAAAATCAAATAATGTCAATATAATATTTATTAAATATTGTTTTCTAAAAATATGATAGTAAGGCTTGAGCCCGAGATAATGCTCTCATACACCAATATCTTAACCAACTAAACCAATACATTTATAACATATTTAGAGGCATATCTTGTTAAATGCTGTAAGTTGACAACATTGAACTAGGCTACATCCGCCCCTGCTTACTCATATGCATCTCGGGGTGCTTGTGTGTTGACTATATTGAAGAGACAAAGCCATTAGGATTAATTTTTTATAACGCTTGCTTAACTTTGCACAAACGACAAACTAATGCTGGATCTTGATAGATTCTCATGACTTCCATATCTTCGTAACTTTTATGTTGATGTGAACTTGAAACGGTTGAGATTTGGATTAAAATAAATTTTTACGAAAATCTTTGTTACCTAATTTAGGCTCAGCTTCTTTGGAGCCAGCTTTTAGAGCTCAAGGCTTCCATGCCTAATGAGTGTTGTATCCGGGCGAATTATCGTCTAGAGCTTTTACCTTAGGTCTATCTAGCTTTGCAGCTTATGAAGTGCTGCCTCAGAGCTATTTTTCGGAGGAGTAGTTTGAACGAACAAAAGGTGTAGATTTATCGATGTGCTTCCTTATCGTCTAAAGTGATTTAAATTGGTAATATTCCTCCATTTCATATTAGTTGCAACCAAGATTTTTTCTTAAATACTAAAAATAATGGGGGGAAAGAGACATCAAGCAAGGCAAATGGGAGTAGAGAGAAGAAAATGTGAGAGAGCTAGTGTGAGGAGAGCAAAAAAAAAAACCCGGGCAAAAGCTAGGGTAAGATTACTTATATTAGAAATCTTGCAACTTATGTGACATTTTCTAAAATGAGAAATGTTGGAAATACGAATATGTTTTAACTCGTGCTTAGGTTTTGAGTTTAATTAATACCTTGTGTAACACTCGAAGAATTCGGGTGTTACACCTTGTTTTCAAAAACTTGAGTCACGCATACAAGTTTTTGCACGTATCAGAATATACTTCTAGAAGCTCTTAGATTACTTTTTTTACTTTGCGTCTTTGCCTTGGTCTGTCCACAAATAAAGTTTCTATTACCTATAGTAGTGGAATTCCTTATGCATACTGACCCATCTGATGTGACCCTTCATCTTCATGCAATGTTGATCCCTTCACAAACTCCCTTCCCTAATTAAAATTTTAATTTCTTACATTTACTCTATCGCTTCTGAAAAACCTAAATCTCCTGGTTACAACCAAATATACCTCATTTATGGATGATATATTTGTTTTTGGTTCCTTACGTAGGAGTCTAGGAGAGGAGTTAAAACATCAATGACAAATCCTTAGTTCCCTGGCTATATCATCAAAACAATAACGTGAGGGATAACAAAGATTATACTTTATTCAACCCTATTTAATACTAATCTACATTCATGAAAATCAATTCCAATGATTAACATAATAGATTCTCCTCCATTATAATGCAATGTATCACCTACATCACCATATTGCTATCATATTGTAAAGGTTTTTGAAAAATTATGATTGTAATATAGAACGAGGCTCTTTAAGAAAACTCTAAACACAATATTATAATATGAATGAATTACAAGAAACAAAAATTACAATCTATGGCATTTATATAGGCAAATATACTTTTAATTATAAGTAACCCTAATCGTACTAGTAAAATTTGTTGTCCAATAAGGAAGCCGAAAAATGACATAGCCTAAACTCTTATACTAATGTTGATTTGCCGTCACATGTTGTTATCATAAATGATTCTTGAAAAAGATTCTTGATATAAAACATATAAAATAGTATGCCGACTTTCTTATGCTGCCTCATCCTTACATCTTATAGATTCTCCTCCTTCATTATAGCTCAAAAGATTACCTAAATCATATCATAAGGTTTTTTGAGCAATTTGTGATCGAAATATTGACCGGGGCTCTTATTGGTCTTATGACTATTTAAAACACAATACCATAAATTGAACAATGTGTAATAAAGATTACAATTTAAGGCCTTTAAATAGGTAAGTAAACTTTTAAATATACCTAAGTAACCCTAAACTTGTAAAATTTGCTGGAAATTTAAATTAATCTACATACTATAATGAGTTTCTAACACATGTAGTTGTAATTAGAAATGAACCTAGAAGAGATGTTTGACGCAAAACATATTGTAGCATGGCGACTTCATTATGTTGCCTCATCCTGATTATCTTGATACATTCTTCTCCTTCATTACAATATTGTCTGCATCACCGTATTGTGATTATAATGTTAAGGTTGTTGAGCATATTGTGCCAAAATATGGATCGTGGCTCTTATAAGTCTTATGAAAACATAAAGGACTATTATATGAACTGAATCATGGGGAATAAAATTTACATTCTAAGGTCTTTATATCGATAAACAAACTTTTGAATATACCTGAAGTAACCCTAACTAAACTTGTAAACTCTGCTAAGCAATAAGGAGACTGAAATAAAAATTGAACTAGCCTAAACTCTTATATTATGCTGAGTCTTTTAAAAATGTCGCTACTATTAGAAATGAACATAAAAGAGATGCTTGACATAATATAATTCAAATTGCATGCCGACTTTCCTTATGTTGCCTTATCCTGATCATGTTGATAAATTCTCCTCTTTCAGTATGGTGCAAAATGTATCATCGTATTGCAATCATAATGTAAAGATTTTTGAGCAAACTTTGGTCGAAAATATAGACCGATTCTCTTATAGTCTTATGAAAACGTAAAACACAATATTATAAATTGATATATGGGAAATAAAAAAACTACAATCTAAGACCTTTATATAGTTGAATAAATATTTTAGTCCTTTAGGCGTTCAAATAAATATTTTGAATATACCTGAAGTAACCCTAATTGAATCTCTGTTGACCAATGAGGAAACTGAAATTGATCTTGCCGAACTCTTATACTATGTTGAGATCCTGACACATGTCACATTTATTATAAATAAATCTAGAAGAGATGCTTGACATAAAACCAAGCAAATAGCATGTCGACTTTTCTTATGCTGCGTCATCTTGATCATCTTAATAGATTCTGCTCTTTCATTATAGTGTAAAATATCACCTGGATTATCGTATTGTGATTGTATTGTGAAGGCTTTTGAACAATCTGTCCTTATTGGTCTTATGAAAATTCAAAACACAATATTATTAATTGAATTATGAGAAATTACAATTACAATCTAAGTCCTTTATATAGGTAAATAGACTTTTGCATATCTCCGATGTAACCCTAGTCAGACTTGCAATTTTTTCCGACCAATGAGGAAACTGAAATTGACCTAGGCTAAACTCTTATACTATGTTGCAATTCTGACACATGTCACTTGAAGAGATGCTTGACTTAAAACATATTAAACCACATGCTAATTTTCTTTTGTTGCCTCATCTCGATCTTCTTGATAGTTTCGCCACCTTCATCATTATCGTATTGCGATCATACTGTAAAGGTTTTTGAGCAAATTGTAGTCGAAATGTAGACCGATGCTCTTATAGGTCTTATGTAAACTTAAAACACAATATTATAAATCGAATTATGGGAAATAAATGCAATCTAAGGTCTTTATATAGGTAAATGAACTTTTGAATATACCAATAAGGAAACTGAAATTGACGTAGCCTTAACTCTTATACTATGTTGAGTTGCTGACACATGTCACTTTTATTAGAAATAAACCTAGAAGAGATGTTTGACAAACATATCAAATAGCATGAAGACATTCCCTATGCTGCCTTATCCTGATCATCTTGATAGATTCCCCTTTTCATTATTGCGAAAAATACTAGCTTGATCATCATATTGTGATCGCATCCTAAATGTTATTTAGCAATTTGTGATTGAAATATAGACCGAGGATCTTATGGGTCTAATGAAAACTCACAACACAATATTAGAAACTGAATTGTGAGAAATAAAGAGTAAAATTTAAGGCCGTTATAGTTTATACAGGCAAATAAACTTTTGAATAGACCTAATCACTTGAAGTAACCCTAATTGAACTTGTAAAATCTGCTTACAAATAAGGAAACTGAATATGAACCTAGAAGAGATGCTTGACATAAAATAAATCAAATAGCATGCCGACTTTTCTTATGCTACCTCATTTCTTGACAAACAAAACAAGTGACTTGGTCTGGCTATTCGTGATGCTAACATGTTTGAACTTTTACGAACAAAGACCATGACAAAGTTGATAGAAAGCTTGAGACCACATCAAGATGTCTGTTTTTTGTTTTTAATTTTTTTTAAATCATTCTCAATGATTATATAAGTTATCCCACATTCACTGGCTCAAGATGATCAAACTTTTTATCCTTTCTAACACGTGCTATAATCAAATCAAGAGGATTTTGATCTTGTTAAGTATTCACGTGATATCATTAAGTTTTCATGTGTTGTTTCTTTAATGTACAGGCCATAAAAATCTAGATTTAATTTCTCAAGCTTGCTGAAGTGTGCTCATACCTGTGTTCACGATATCCGATCTATAATAAATTTTTACATGAAGTAAAAAGTTTGAAAATTTGAGATTTTGATGAACGAGGCTTTTTCAGGGGAGTTACCTATTTTATTTGTAACTTCAGTGGGACTAACTTCCTGAGAGGCTTCCATGCTAAATGTGCATTATATCTGGCCGAAACATGGTCAAGAGCTGTTGTACTTGCCTTCAGGCCTGTCTTTCTTTGGTCCTGTAATGTCATTCTTTTATGTTTGTGATGAGGAATGGTGTTTATGGGATTTACTTCAGTAACAGTTTAGTTTTTTCAAGTTGGTTTGTAGTAGAAATTTGGAAAATCTGGTTAGATTGAGACAATTAACTTATCTAATGATATACTCTATGTGTTTAAAAGGTTATTTCAATTTAATATTAGAACTCTCGAATGATGTGTTTCATTATGATAAGGGTTTAGCTGTGGACATCTTACTTCCTTGTTGGGACCTTTATGGAAGCACAAGATAAGCTGTTTGTGTTGGCTTGTTTGTAAATAAAATATTAATTATGAAATACACAATGTCCAGGTCATTTCAGCTGAGTGAACTGCTTATGTTGATATAGCTACTTTGTTCTCGTCTCGGATGCTAATAACTTTGCAATTTTTCATGACCATTCTGCAAGGGATTATTCTAATAACACGGTAATGATATTGCAGTTATTAAATCTTGTCCAATCCCAACCTCAGTGATATATCCTGGCTGATTTACAAGAGTCCTCGCAGGCTAGAACTGCTGGATGATCACAAATTTGTTCCTGAAGGTTGATTAAAAAGAAAACAAGGTATGTCTTTCTTTGCACTGCTTTATCTACACATTAAGACTCATGTGAATTTTATTTGCTTAATCAATTTACTTACACATTTGACACGCTATTGTTTATCAATATTTTCTGCTAAATAGCTGATAACTTAATATTACCCTTTTAATTGGATAAAAGTAAAAATAACTATCAAAATTGTAGTAAATCATGGAATTACTGTCCTTTTGTAGTCTAAATATCTGACAACTGTAAGACTTCGAATCCTCATTCATAGGAAAGAAGGAAGTATTTTTAAAATGATACTCTTTGCTCATTGGTGGCAGTGGAGAGTTTTTGAAATATATGAGTTTTATTTCAACTATTAGATCTTTCCACAGTACAAAATATGAGTGGCTTTGCTTTGTTGCGTCATCTTTCCACAGTACAAAATATGGTCACTTATCGATCGTAAAGGTTTTGCGCTTCCCAAGATCAAAATATAGGTCAAGACAACCATGAAACCAATCACATTGACTGCAAAAGCGTTTTGCAATTGTTATACGAACAAAAACACATTCTTCGACTATGCATCCTCTCCATCAATTGAACACATCAAACTCTTGAGAATTTAAATTTGGCACACTGAGGCAAGGAAGTATTTGTTAATGTATTTTTAACACCTTATTAGATGGATTGGATATTAATTTCATATGGGCTTACTGGAACATAAGCTTTGTGGTTCATGAAATGGAGTTTCAGATCGTAGTATCGAATTGCTAGTTTTATTTTTATTGTGAATACGTCCGATAATATGTATAGATAACAAAACAATTTCTGTATTTAAATTTTTTTAAGACATAGAAACACAATTTGGGTAGAGTTTCAGTTCTACATTTTTTATCAACTAAGAAACACAGTTTTTAAAAAATACAAACAAACAAACAACAATAACAACTAAAATTAAAATTTTTATTTCTCTTCCTTGATAATCTTAGGAACAGTTCTTACCTTCTGATTAGATGCGTTGCCCCTTTTCTCAGTAATATTTGCTGCAGCTGATGTTTCACCTTGCTGCTGACAAGATCTGGGCATTACTGTCATAATTCCATCACGTGACTGTGTAATGCACAGATCTTGCATCTGGTATTTGCGTTCACGCCGTTTCTTCCTCTCAGCTGGAGTCTCATCTTTGTAGTGGAGATTCATATGTGATGCCAAGCGAGTCCCACTAGTAAAAGTAACCGAGCACTTGGGGCAAGTGTATGGGGCATGCCTCATGATGGAAGGATGCCTTCTGTCTTGAGGATCAAGTTCACTTGTTTCATTTCTGTTGCCATTTTGTGAATGCATCTGAGGAGGCTCTTGAATTAGTTCTGTCTGAGGGAGAGGAGTTCCATTATATTTTAATTCAAGAACTTGGTCAGTTATCTGTTCTGTTGCAAGATGACTTTCTGGAGATGTTGAACGATTTGGTTGAAAATGATAATTTTCAGGGAATGTGCCATTTCCACCACCAGGGGTCAGAACTTGGTGTTTTGATAGGTTCAGTGTCAAACATTCAAAATGAGGAATATGATTGTGGTTTTCACCAGGGAAATACCTTGATGGCTGATTGAAGTTTAAGCTGCTTGCCCTCTGTGGAAAGGTGTGGTGTTGACTAGGAACTCTATGGTGTGGGTGGGATGATTGCCATTGATGTGGGGATAAATTGGTTGGGCCTGGTCTCAGGTGCGTCATTGATATGGGGATAGCAATAGGAATATTTTTCTCATACTCTGTATCAATAGTATTTGGTCTTGTTCCACTCACTGTAGGCACTGTAGGAGAAACATATTGTGCAACGTATCCAGTGAATTCGAGGCTTTGATTTGTTTCTGAAATTCTATCCAGTATAGGGCTTTGGTTTGAGTTTAGAGTTTGAAATGGCTGCTGGAAATGGGAAGAAGCAGAAATGTAGTTATTATTCATGATTGGGAGTGGATTTGATGAAGATTCTAAGAGATCATTTCTGGTGAATTGAGAAGGGGGCTGGCTGTTTAAGAGATTGACATTAACAAAAGAATTACTTCCCTGTATGATGTTGATGTTTACAAACTGTACTGGATAGGAATTAGATGTGCTATTCGGATGGTGACCAAAAGATAGAGTAAGGTTTGATCTCCTAGTTGTCGTCTCATCCATTTGATGATGAGAGACCACTTGACCTAACACCGGCATGAGCTGGGTTTGAGATGGGATGGTGCTAGCTGAATTGAGTAAAAGGGGAGCATCAACTGCATCATGACTATCATTGGGATGCTCCTTTTTAGGTTCTAGACTGGAGGAGGTGAGAGCAAGAGTTGAGGCATCGACTCTATGGCCATTTAGGCTTGGGTGGTTGGTCGAATTTGGCATTGGGGATGAAAACTAGAAGTATTCTGAGAGCTGATGGGAGTTTGAATGAGGTAATAAGTATAAAGGCCCTTTTATAGGCGTTAGGACTGAAAACCAAATTTTTTTACTTAATTCCAGAAATGCCCCCAAGTTGATGGATAAGTTTAACGCCTCCTTTGGAAGGTATTATCTATATTTTTATGATAGTCTACTCTAGGACAATTCACATTGGAGACACTTAATGTGAATCTGAGTGTTCGCATTCTGAGTATCGTTGGAGATTTGGTTTTAATGTAAAACGTTGTGATTTTAGTTAGTTTAGACTATATTGTTAAATTCCCTTTTTTTTTTCAATTTAAAACCTTTTAAAACACTGTAGGATTTAAATTTCAAACTTAGCTACTGGCATTACAATTAAATTTCAGGACACCCTCATGTAGGATTTAAATAATTAATTCAATAATTCT
Organism: Amaranthus cruentus; assembly: GCA_019425755.1. Taxonomy (NCBI): domain Eukaryota; kingdom Viridiplantae; phylum Streptophyta; class Magnoliopsida; order Caryophyllales; family Amaranthaceae; genus Amaranthus; species Amaranthus cruentus. The sequence continues at coordinate 6,406,390 of CM033454.1, read as the reverse complement.
AACAATAATAAGCCAATTTCCATATTCCAGATTCATTGCCCTCTAGTTACCAGAAAATTTTCTACCATATTAGCATTAAATCAATTCATGTTTATTTCCTTGTATAATTTATTTCATACGTTACAATATATATTAATTATTTTAACAACTTGTGGACTGAATTTGATGTATAAGGAAAGGTATCAAATTTCAAAAGCTACAAATAAATCCTACCCGATCTCATCCTTTTTCGGATGATTCTGTGTGATTTCCACCCCATGATACCTGTCATTAATCCCCCCCAAAAATACTCGGTGCTCTTTTGTTCCTCCCATTCACCTTTTTTTTGCAAATCCCAATGCAAACTTTAGAGTCAAATAATTTCAATTGTGGGGTTTTCAAAAATTATAAAAAGTTGATATTTGAAAAATACATATTAAGACGAATCTATCAAGATATCACACATGAATATGTTTTTTCATGTAGATTGATTCAAAGTTTGGCCCTAAAATTCGAATATTCTATTTGAGAAGAACAAAAAAGAACAGAGAGAGTAATAATTAAGCATTATCTGTGATTACTTAGTTAAATAAAGCAATGGTCTGTTAACTTCAACTTATTTTCGCTAGAGTTTATTCGTTTCTGCTGAACTTAACTAACTGAATCGCAATTCGACAATGCATATGATATTTCGCCAGTATGATACCAACTGAATCCGTTAAATCTTTTTCTAAAAATCTTTCTAGTGGACACATGTACAGGAGAGAAGGATCCATGAATGCTAAGCATGCATATATCATTAGCCGTACATTTCACTCGTATCCCAACTATTGTCACTCTTGATTTATAACTACACCACAATATATACTTTTTACCAGATACGTGCAAAAGAAAACTGAGCTGATTTGCTATTTATCAGAAAACAAGTTTGATAATTGATTTTTCATTTCTACATAAACTAGTTCGCTTTTGCCTGTGCTATGGTACTGATGTCGTGCTTTTTTGGTTCCATTAAAACACATAGGATCCTCATCAGATTGTGATGATAGTTCCATTTGCTTCCCTTTCTCTTCTTTCATCTTTGTCTCTTCCTTTATCGTCAGGTTTGTGAATCATGTTCGACTAAAGGAAGTAAATTGATTACAGTTATTGTTGTGAACTCGATATGCGAATAAGATGTATTGATGAAACCTGATTGGAAAAATGACTGCTTGAAATTGAAATAAGTTTGGAGCTTAGTGAAATTAGTTATGGTGATGACTGATGAGGGGAGGAGGGACAACTGCTTAAAACCCTGTTAAATTTTCATCACCGGAGTACTCATTAAATATTTTTAAGGAGCTCTCTTATATGAATGTAGTTTTGTTAACTGTAGTTTTTGTTATGAATATCAGCTAGGCGCGTAATACTGTTAGCTGAAACTTATTTGAACATCAGTAATATTACAGTCATCATAGTCTTCAAAAAGAACTTTGTTTTTGGTTCAGTTTCTTACCAAACTCTTTATCTTAATCAACATTTAGTGAAGGTGAGTCCTAGGAGGACTCCTTCCTGTTATATTCTTTTTCCCTATTTTGTGAAACAGAAAGTTTACTGTTTCATTTATAACAATCTCTGTGGTTACTTGTTGAGGTGCTACATTTCAAGCATTCTGTCTTCTGTAAGAAGTTCATAATTCTGTTTTCATGAGTTTTGTTATACATAAGGCCGGAATGCACGACATGTATTTCTCAAAATGGTTTTAGCTGGGATTTTATGCCTAGTTAACATGTAATTTTGCATCATTTTAGGAGTTTCAACTGGAATTAGGGCTGAAAGGGAATAATTGGAGGAACACTCAACTTCAACCATGGTGCTCGAAAACCAAACGTGAATTAACCTTCTTGCGTATTTGGCTTGTTTAGCTCGGTAACTCTTCTTCACTATTCAATTGACGAAGATGCTTATTTACACCTTAAAATAAATTAGCGAAAAAATGTTTCTACATAAATTTATTCACAAATTTACATCTGTAAAAATCAGCGAAGAAATGTTTCTACAAATTTTAATTTTCAAATCTCAGCTTCATTCTCATGGATCTTGCAGCGTATATTGTAGCCTAAAACCTATCTAAAGCCTAAAAAAAATAATGCCAACTACTCTTATAAATGCTAGATAAATCTGGCTAACTACTCTTATTAAACCTATCTGAAGCGTATATTGTAGCGTATCATTTAGCCTACAACCAACTGCTTGCACCCTTTATAAGATTCCCCTATTCAGAGTTTCGGACATTAGGATGGAAGTAAATGAAACTCTTTTAGATGTATCTAACATAGTTAGAAAGTAATTAATATTTCTAAGTTAAGAAGACCATAAAGTTGGTAAATTGTTCGGTTTTTCTCCTGAAATTCATGGAAAGTGTGTTACGGTTTCATTTTCCATTTTTTTTTCCGACATTTGTTTGGTTTCCATGGCTGCTTAGGGATTCACAGAGAGCAGCAATTTAGATGATTTAAGGTACCACCCCTTAAGACTTTACCAACTAAAGTTAAGTATCGTTGTATTATATTGTTGAAAAATTACTTGTATTAGCCTGTAATTCTATTTATGCTTTCCCAATAATTCTATGAAGAACTCAATTTTTAGTTGCAAGAAGCCAAGAACTAAAGGCGCTCATCTTTTAATTGTGTAAATGGTACCCGATTCCTTTCTTTTACAATAAACAAATCACCTCTAGAAGGTGTTGGTAGATAACTTTCCAAATTCGTTAGCCTCATAACGGAACACCCCTGGATTTATTGCCATCTTAAACACATCGTATCAGGCTGCTCACAATGATATGAATAATTTAGATGCTGGAGTAAAAAAAAAAACATGTTTCTGCCATTTATGAGTATCAGCCAACTTTGGCCAGACGCTAATCATGGTCTTCCTATGTTAGGTATGAAACAATATATGTTCTGCAACCTAGGTGCAATCTTGGATCTTCACTCTGATTTGAAATTTTACCAGGAAAGCATACTTGCCTGGTGATTGAAGTGAGCCGATTAAGCAAAAGCTTTTTTGCAGACTATCATATCACAGCTTCATGCTTGGGTGACTTATTTTTTAAAAAGAGATTGTTAATGAAGCAGCCAAGCTCGTGAAGGAGATAAAGGTGAGGAACAACCTATGAAGCATAATTCTCATCAATGCAGATTGCATCTTGCAGACTGTAATGTCATTCAGCTCTGGCAATGCTTCGGGTAAGTGTTTGAATCACTGTGCCAAGAAGACATCGTAGGCACAAAACCGATTTTTGTGTTTACTCTGACTTCTAGATTACAAGGCTATGGTAAATTATTGATGAACCATCTTTGATGTTGTCTCATGATTTGAAACATGGTAAAGCATGACGATAATTCGACCTTTTGAAAGAGGAAGTTCTTTTTTTGGGTGTGGGGTTCTTTTTCATTCCTTCTTTTTCCCAATATGCTAATTCTTTATACAATCTGTAATTTTTCTGGTATCCAGAATCATTTATAGGGTTGTAGAAATATTAGACACTTGTAATTTTTCGCTCCCCCGATTTAGTTTCCTTATGTGTATGTTATCTAGAATTTCTTTGATGCAGTATTCAAGCTAATGGAACGTTAATGGAAGAAGAAATATTGCAGAGAATGGAGCAATAGTACATATAGGCAGAGAATGATTCATAATTTCATATCCTCAACAACATTATTGTTATTGTTGTTACAGAACTCAAAATAAGTGCCAGAAAATAACGGCCACCGAGAGAAGGCATAACATGCATTATTTCAGCTAATTTACAACTTAACACACTAAATTGAGTTCGAGCAGTGTTTTGAACCTTCACAAATCTTCTCTGCAAAATTGATTATGAATTTCCGATAACGCTATGAGAATTTGTTATACGGTGTAATACTCTCAAATTTATGGATAATTATGTGTTTAATCTTTGAGAGAATTATTACGGTTACACTAGTCATTAACGATCCGTTTGATTAATGACAACAATTGGTGGCGACGGAAATGATTTATAGAATAAGTTTTGATGATATATAATATGTCATTACCATGGTAATGAAAGATTGACCATTGGAATGAACTTTATGAAGAAAATGTGATTGTTGAAGGAGAATAATTATGATCATTTAATATGTTAAGAAATCTTTTAAAAATTACATTAATATTTCATTACCATTACCACTATTTAGTATCGATTATCATATGGTTGTAAGGAAACTAATTTATGGCTAAGAAAACTAGTTACTACAACTTTATTTCACATGATAATCTCCAAAATATTCAAATCTAAAAACATACATCACAAAAAATCAAGTACTATTCTATGTTGCGACATTTTTTCCCCTTACTTTTCGTAAGGTGTGTAGTGTGTCTACTTGATAAAAAATTACTATTTAACTGCAAGTACGTTATGCATGTAGGAGCGGCTTGAAAGCGAGCTCAAAATGGGTCCTAAATAGGACTTTATTATTTTCTTCGCACTTAAAATATCTTAATATATGGAGTTTAAAAATAGAAATGGCAAGTGGGTAGTGAGTAGATATAGGTATGAAAAGTTTCACCCGTCATAGATAGTGATTACCTGCCCCACCTCATACCCTCCCGCCAATATCTACAATGTACTATCTTATTATATCAATTTTGTATAATTTTGTTAAAAAATTAAAAGAATTAAGAATATAAATTTATTTTATTAGATTGTATAATTTAAATAAATTTGCTTGAATATTCTGCGAGCTACCACCATCATAAGGCCATATGCTGCGTGTGGCTTCCTTTATGAAGTCTGCCACCATAGACTGAAAGCCAAATTTTTCATAACTCTCAATGAAGATGAATTATAAAGGTGATGGAGAAAATGGGGATGAAAACTTTTGAATATCGATAAGCTAGGGACCTTCTCCCTAAGTCCGATTTTATTCCCTTGGACCCTATCCTCTCTGATTTGGGGCTAGGGGTCAAAACTTTTTATGATTGATTTTAAAGCTATATGTATTCTCCCTTCCATCATGAGTAATTCTCCTATCTGATTGCCATGGTCTCCTAGAATAAGATCGACGTTGGCTTAGCTTCTGCTAGCAGAGTAGAGGGGATTGATAGGTCAGCATCTAGCTAGGTTCGCTTGTGTTGCCGTTGATGGGTGTCTTGTAGTGGTAAAAAGTGAGTATAGAATGTATACATTTAAGCAAATGTATAAACTATACCACTACCAAATAGTTTTTGAATATCAGATTGAAAGCGATAAAGTGATATGTACCAGAAAAAAAATTCAAAGCGAAAAAGATTAAATGAAGCTAATCCAATGCTTATTACAAAAAGATTAGGAAAGGAAAACCCTGATGAACTCTGTACCACAAATAAACAACATCCCACATACAAAATTAAGCATTGATTAATCATATCAAGATGACAACAAAAAACCAGAAATATGGTGAATGGAACACAAGGAAGGTGGAGCTGTTTATATTGCAGATTTTCGCAATTGTTCAGCCCCGTGAGCAAAGCGACACCGATCTCCAAACGTGCATGATCCCTTGGTAAAGTTTTCACATAGCTTTGTCTTGTGGTGGCTACCACCACCAGGTTCACGTCCATGTGACTGCTTGACAGGAGGCCCAGAAGCTCCCTTGACATTTCTTATGAGCTCCTCAACCATGGCAGAGGCTTGTTTGATTTGATCAAAAGTACCCTCAAGTTCAATGTTCTTTTTGGTGGAATCTGTATCATGGTCCCTTATGGCAAGCTTCACCCCAGTGACACGGCTGATTTGCTTTGAATTGCTACCGCTTTTACCTATGACAGCACCAGCAAGGGAAGCATCGATGCTTATTTTAGCAGTAGCAGAAACCCCAAAGTTAGTGGCGCCACCACGACTGGGTGGTAGAGGTTCCATCCTACCTCCTATCCTGTCCCCCATAAGCCCCATGCCATGTGGATCTTCATACGATGGAAGGGATGGCCTGCCAAGCTCCCATTCTCCGTGAGCAAAATGACACTTGTCTCCAAATTTGCAACCTTCAGAGGAATTAAATCTGTTGCACATTTTCGTCTTGCCTCCCTGCGAAGCTGCACCGTCAGGAAATGATGGTGGAGCTGCAACATTCCTTGCAGGTGGAGGAGCTGGAGTGTTACCAAGGTTCATCATCTGAGAAACAGCTTTATATCCACCTGGGACGTAGTGCAGAAAGTGACACCCCTCACCAAATTGACAACCTGTCGTGCTGCAAGAGACAAATTGGATTCAGGTTTCCAGTCTCGAAGTATGAAACACAATAAGTCGGACAAAAGCTTCATCTAAGAAATTAAAAAGCTATGATTATTAACGAAGTTGGGAATGACAAGGGAGCAAATCCAGAAAATAACATTAACCGAAGCAAGATTCAATTTCTTGCAGTTAAAAACAACATTGATAATATGTCGATACAGCACAACAAAAAATGCAGAATCAAGAATAACTAAGAGCAAAAAAGAATGATCACCAAAAAAAGGATGGTCCTAACAGCCAAGTATTATAATACCCACTACAAAACCAGCCCGCATCTTTGATGGTGAAAGCAAAACGATCAAATCTATGATGAAGTTGCTTGCATTAAAATATGAACCACCACTTCTCTCCCTCTCTATAACCAACAACCACGCAAAGATGTATTTAGCATAGTAAAAACTCCAAAACAATTAAATGTGACCCTCACGACAGAAATATCATATCAAACCCTTGGTCATGTTAGCAATGTTCTACACCTATTTACAAAAGTAAGACTCTGAGCTCTGATAACCTTTGGGTATAAACCTAACTACATCAGATCCATCACATATGCACTAAAGACTAAAGTTCTTTTAACCAGAGCAATATCCAAAAATGAGGAAGATTCAAGGTCCAATTGGCAGAGGTGAGGGGCTGTTTGGGAATGAAAATTGGAAGATTAAAAAGTTGAAATTATAAGGTGCAAATTGGATGAAATATTTCCCAATCCCTTGACGAGGATAGTGATGACAATTGTTAGTTAGGATATAATTTTTTAAAGGAATTACCTTAGTTTTAAAAGTGCCTCGCTCTGCGCTCTGAACTCAAGCTCGGCTAAAAAACGCCTCGACTAGGTGAGGCAAAGCCCACTACAAGAAGCCTTGTGCGACGTCTTATGCGCCCAATGGGCCTCCTTGTTGGGTTCAGAAATTAACTTATGCTTGTTTGTTCAAAAAAGAAGTAAAACTCAAAACTCAAAATCGTTGCTTCTTTAAGAATAACAAAAAACAATAAAAAAGAAAATAACTTTTGGCATTCTCGTTATAATAGTTTTGTGCTAAAGTGGTGTTTATTGCAAGAAAATAAATGTTTTCAACATGTTTAGGTTTTAAATTGATTTTTAAGCTTTAGCGAAAAAGTGCACCTTACATACAAAAAGCTCGCGCCTTTGCCTTGTGCTTTGCGCCAAGGCTCTAAGGGGCCTTTAGCGCCTCGCGCTTTTTAAAACTAAGGAAAGATGCCTGGGGATTTATAGAGGTTAAATTAAAAAAGATGAAGTGAACCTTGATGAATATATTGCAATATTGGCTTTTCTAATTCTGAAGTTCCACCTCAACGTCCTCCCACCCCCTAAGACATGAAATGGTGTGACCTTAAAGATGTTGAAACCTCAATTCTCATTCCTATTTCCCTTCCCAAACATAGCACTTCTTCCATTTTTCTCACTAAGTCTCAATCTAGGTTCCTCAAAACAATAGTGAATCGTCCCCAATAAAAGTACGAAACCATTATATCCTCACATAAAGTAAGACAAAGAGTAAAGTCTTGTATGTTAAAATAGCCATCCCACACTTCCATCGAAAAATCTTACATCCTCAAGTGTTAATGACCTTTAGCACATTGACACTACTAAGAACTATCACTTGTTAAGCATGGAGCAAGAGAGGGCAAGGGGCAATATAATATATATTCAAGTAATGCAACAAGATGTAATGGATTTGAGGTCATTGCAAGGTAAGACTAAGAGACTAATCTCACATGCAATAAATGAGAAACTTATAGATCAATTGGGCACTCTGACCTACTAAACCAAATTTAGAGATGATCTCTTCCGTTTGATCTATTTAATCTAGTTGGGCCTTAATGGGATTGAAGATAATAGATTTGAAACCATTGCAAGGTATAGAACTTGTCCCACATCGGTTGTATAGGTAGCAAATAAGGGATTTATAGATTAAATAGTCTTTTGGCAAGACCTCTTGTTTGATCTATAATAACATCCATAACAGGATTACATTCAAATATCAAGTACTAGAGATGTAACCCTACAATCATTATACTCAATAAACTAAAACGACATGACGTGAACTTTCATCCTCAAAAACCACAATTAACAAAACGCCAATAAGAGTTCACAAACTAGGAAAAACAAATGGCTTGCTAAAGCAACTCCGAAAATTCTTACCTAATTGGACCATTTCATATGTGAAAAGGTCAAGTGAATTCAATAATATCCATATGTCCACATATATTGACGTACATAAGTGAATCTAGCTTACACAACAATCGAGTCTAGAATTCTACAATCCTATTACTTAGAACCAATAATAACAAGCTCATGAATAACCACTATCCTAAACGAAAATATAACACCCGACATGGTAGCACCCTCACTCATCATATAACAACCTCACTCATCCTATAAAGAGCAAAATTAGTAGCCAATCATGCCTCAACCAATCCCCTAGGAAATAATACAGTCCATAAATTGTTTCAGAAAAACTTTGGTAAATTATTTACCAAAATATTTTGTACAATTGAACACATGATGAATTTTCTTTGGTGTATTAAGCCTTGTAGATACTTATTTCATCTCAGACAATCGGAAACAACACTCTAATGAGTTAAGCATTTTCATCAAAATTCAATAGTTTTCGTTAATTGTGATTTCTCATTTTGTAGAGGATGAACCTGTACCCAACAACTTAAAAGCCAATTCAATAGTCTGAAGATGGGGTGCATCAATTTTAAAGCTTGTATTCACTTGCTCCCTTTCATGTTTAGCACACCTTTAACTTTTTTTTTTATTTTGAGTAAAATTAAGCAGGAAAGTTTAACCCTCAAAAAGGTGGTCCCACCAGAATAAGTTTACTCATCATTCCTTGAATCTGCTCATAGTTAACACAATGTATCAACAATTACTTATCATCATTGTTCTTAAAGAGTGCCCTGTATCACAACTTTGGATGTTGAATTCATTAGTAAATATAAATTGCACTTTACCAACATAAATTTGTGTACTATAATTTATGTATTATCAATCTCTAATATACCTTCAATGTAAATATGCATTAATCTAAATAGCAGCATTTTCATCAAAATTCAATAGTATCTGTTAATTGTGATTTCTCATTTTATCGTGGGGGATGAACCTGTACCCAACAACTTAAAAGCCAATTCAATAGTCTGAAGATGGGGTTGCATCAATTTCAAGGCTTGTATTCTCTTGCTCCCTTTCATGTTTAACACACCATTATTTTTTATTTATTTTGAGAGTAAATTAAGCACGAAAGTTTAACCTCAAAAGGTGGTCCCACCAAAATAAATTTACTCATCATTCCTTGTATCTGCTCGTAGTTAACTCAATGTATCAACAATTACTTATCATCATTTTTCTTAAAAAGTATGACCTGTATCACAACTTTGGATGTTGAATTAATTAGTAAATATAAATTGCACTATATCAACATAAATTTGAGTACTATAATATATATATATATATATATATATATATATATTATTAATCTATAATATACCTTCAATGTAAATTTGCATTAATCTAAATAGGAGCAATTGTTTTAGATAGGTTTTGAAATTTGAACCTGAAAAACTTTGTGCAAGGCTTTGATTTGCTTCCTACACCAGTTGTGAAGGACTCCAATTCTGTTAAAGAACATTAATTGTTTTCCCTTAGTGAGTTTATTGTATTAATTCTTCAATTTATAATCTTAATACCATAGTTCTTGATGAAATCTTTTGAAATTTTGATATTTTCTGATTCTCAGTTAAAATTAAATCTTTTAATTCGCCAGTAATTTTTTGGACTACCAAAATATACGAGTACACTTTGAACAGATCAATGACAACAGATCCACTTCTAATAAAGGTAATCTGACTGTAAATTGGAAGTAACAAGTTAAAAGGAAACATTAGTTATTTCCTGTCAGATAATTGATGGTACAAATTCTTCAATTTCCAAGCTTCTTATCGTAAATCTAGTTAAAATGATTTTGATCACCGGTATTCATTTACTCGATTAAAATCCTTACAAATCTCAAATGCAACGAAGAATAAGACTCAAAACACTTTAAGAGCATAAAAAATCTAAAAATAAAGTACTTAAAAAACGCAAATCTGACAGGAAATTGCAAGGAACTCCGAAACCAATTAAAAAGCTCGAAAAACCTAGAACAGGAAAAGAACAAGCTGAATAAATAAATACATTAAAAAACGAAAAACGAACCAGGGCGAGATTTCTTAAAGCCGCCATTTCCATTAAGAGCAACATCAGATCTATTTCTCTTGCGAGGACCTCCAAACTCCATTGAAGAAGTTGCGTCAAGTAATTTAATTATGTTAAACTAAGAAAAGGCCCAAAATTGGCAAGAAAATTGAATGAACTGAACAAATTAAAGTGACGAACGAGACAGCGAAATGAAAACCCTAGCGATTTGCGAAGACGGTTAGAGAGAGAAAAATGAAGTTTAGAGAGAGAAGACGAGGGAAGGTGGATGTGAGAATTAGGTTTGATGTGGTTTAATTGACGCCTGGATGTTTAGAGGAAGATTCACGTGCAATAGGTGAGGTCATGAAAGCTAGGATTGACGTGTCAATTGTCAATGAATCATACACTCATACACATAGACTAAGATGGTCTCATTCGGTTTAATTTGATTAGGTCTGTTATGATCTGATTTAATCTAATTTAGTTTTATAAGGTTATTACTATTATTATTATTATTATAAATAATGTAATAATATTATTATATGAATTAAATATTATTAATATATAAATAGTTAATTAATAATAATAATGATAATATTCTTATTAATTAATTATTTAATTATAAATTTTTATACATATATCATTAAATATTATATCTGAATACATATTTATGATAAAAGATATTTTATATTTATCATGATTAATATTTAATTCATATTAATGGAAACAAATGTTTAATTTTGATTTGTCAAACTAAACTTATAGTAATTCATATGAATATTGATTGATCTATATTTTACCCTTAAACATCTCACAAATTCTTGTGTGAGATGGTATCTGTGATATCCTAGATTTAGCTTGAAAAGAGATTAATATACTACTCATATCAATAAGGTGCATCTTTTTTTCACTGGAGCTCATTTGCTAAGAGCTCCACAGTTAAGCGTAGGGGTGTGCAAAATGAGACCGGACCGGCGGTCCGAACCGGAACTGGGTGAGACCGGACCGGTTGCATCCGGTCCGGTCTCCGGGTCTTACAGACCGGACCGGTTGCATCCGGTCCGGTCTCCGGGTCTTACAGACCGGACCGGTTGCATCCGATCTGGTCTCCGGGTCTTACATTTTCGACATTCCGGGTTTCCGGTCCGGTCCGGTCTAAATCCGAAAAAATCCGGGTTGGACCGGATGGGACCGGATGCACATAAAAATTGATTTTGAAAGTGAATAATATTTACGATTATTATGTATAAACTTATTTAAAGGGCTTTAAATATTTTATTTTCATCCCAAAATAATTTTTTAAATTTATTTTTGGTATAAAAAATTAAAACCGGTCTAACCGATCCAAACCCGGACCGGACCAGATGGAATCCGGGTTAGACCGAGACCGGACCGGATGGAACCAGTCCGGTCTCCGGTCTTAGCATATTCGAGATTCCGGTCCGGTCCGGGTTTGGACCGGTGAACACTCCTAGTTAAGCGTGCTTGGTGGGGGGGGGGGGGGGGGGAGCAATCTTAGGATGGGTGACCTCCTGGAAAGTTTTCCTGGGTGCGCACGAGTGAGGCCAAAGTGCGCTGAAAAGACTTGTGTTGGTCTGTGAAGCTAGTCTACAGTCTTCATGAGTAGTCACCGGTGGTTTGTTGGGTCGGGGTGTTACAGTACCACTGTCCTTATACATGGAAGGAATAGTCCAATTAATATAATTATTATTAGCATATAAACTTCTTGTTTTGAGTTCATCTCACTAAGATACTGTCTTTCACAAGTCACAAAAGTATCTCCTAGTGTTGATTCGGATAATCAAATTGATTTAAGTCCGTATTTCTAGGTGTGTTATGATCAAATAGTCATTATATATTTAGATTATCCAGAAACCCCAATATCTGATTAGTCGAGTAACTTATTGAAAGGCCCATGTCTAGTGTTATTCGGGCACCCATTAATATGGTACCCGGATAACTCGAGTCAAGACACGGGAACCCAAGTTTGGAACATGTGTTTATTGAAATGTATAGAACAACATTATACTTATAATTACAGATGTATTAAAATTTTTTTAGATCATGCTTATATTAGGAGTGAATATTTATACTAGCATGAAAACTCATACAATACAAATTTATTACTCCCTCCGATCCAGTTTAGATGTCCCATTTGACTGGGCACGGAGATTAAGATAGTGGTGGGGTCCATGTAAAAGGTGGTAGTTGGGTATTTTAATTGATTAAATTAATTGTAAAGGTGGTAGTTGGGTATTGGGAATTGAAAAAGTGGGGGTATTTAGGTAAAAAAAGGATATCCAAAAAAGGAAATGGGACAAGTAAAGAGGAATTGCCAAAAAAGGAAATGGGACAAGTAAACTGGACCGGAGGGAGTATTAATAAATATATATAAAAATATAACTTTTAAAGAATAATGCAAGTATATATAATATCGTGATTAAATTTATCGAATACAAGATTTTTTATAAGCAAATACTAAATATTGAGTTTTTAAAAAATTATTTATCGAAGACATCGCTTTTTCATCCAATTAAACGTATCAAATTATAGGTTGGACATTTAGAATTGTTGTAATAATTATATAAATATTTTACCTACTAATTTAGCTCTAATTTTAAAAAACCAAAATCTACATTAGGTAAATATTGTCATGTAATCAACTATCATCCGCTAAAATAATTTCAATTGTCAAGGTTCCTTAAGGATAACATTTGTTATTTTGCAATATTTTTATTAGTATGTTTTTTAAAAAAATCAAATTCTAACTAAATTAGTAATTTCATTTATTAAGGCTTCTTAAGAATGCCATTTGTCATTTTTCAGTATTTTTATTAGTATGTATAATAATAATAATTATAGACGTAGTTTTGAGATAGAAGAATTACTCCTCTCATATTGGAAAAATATTTTATCCTAGTGAGACTGAGAAAAAAATATTACTCTCCTTCTCTCCTACAAAATAGGTTGATCATCTTTCATTCCTTCCTTTTTCTTCATACCATTTTATTCTCTATCCAATCTTGTCTCAAGAATGCAACTATTAGCAAAAAAAGACAGCACAAGCAGAAGCTAGTTCTAACAAAAAAAGACAATAAAATGAGAAAAAAAAGAAAATAAAATAAAAATAAAGTAAATCACGATAACTATACAAATATACAAAACAAAACGTGTAAGAAACAACTAGACCTTTGGACAGAGAGGTAATTAAAAAAACTATTAATATGTACTCCCTCCGTCCCATTTAATTTGCAACATTTTCCATATTGGTCCGTCCCACTTAATTTGCATCATTTCTATTTTTGGACTGTGACCCACCAATTTCTTTCAATCTCATCCATACATTTTAACTCTCCTTTAATTTCATCCACACAATTCATTCTCTCTCTTCATTTATTACCACTTTCTTAAATTTTACTCATTTTCTCTATGCTACTAACTCATCAGGACGGAGGGAGTATCAAAAAAAATTCAACTTCTAACTAAATTAGTAATTTTGTAATACCCCGTGAAATTTGAATGAATTAATATTCGAGATTAAAATAAAATAATATTAATCAAATATAAGAATTTGAGTGAATTAATATGTGACAAACGATATCGACATTTGTCGCTTAATGGGTTATCGTTATTAATCTGATTTAATGTTTTCAGGAGTGGTAAAATTAAATTTAAGCAATTAATTTCATTTGGATTAATTAATTAATTAAAAAAAAATTATTTAGTAGAAGTTAAGGGGGTGGCCGGTTGTATGGGAGGTCTTGGAGGGGTTTTGTAACTCCCTTCTTAAGTATAGTTTATGGCAAAATTATGAGGGGGGGTTATGGGTAGATTAAAGGTTGTGAGTATTTTTAAATGTGCTAGAATTGTGATACTCTTTCAATTGCTTTTGCTCACAAAAACAAACAAAAATTCTCTCTTTTTCTTCCTCTTTGTTTTCGGCTGCCATTAGAAAAAAAAAGGGATTTTGTCTTCATTTCAATCTTTTAATTCAAAGGGTAGGTAAAAATTCAATTGATAATATTAGATTTTTTTTCCTTTGAAGAAAATTATATTCTTTTTTTTATAAAGTATGGTGATATCCTATGACTTTTAGGAGGATTGAGTATTTTTTTAATGTAATTTCTATTTATATAATCCTTTAACAAAATTGATTTGTTATATTTAATGTAATTTGTATTTTTCTTAGTTATGAATTATAAAGTGGATCTTTCTTTTTATATGAAAGAACGATCGAAATGCGATATTATGATACATGTTCGAACTCGGACAGCAATAGCTGCCCGAAGTGACTCTCATATTCTTTAAGTGGGATGTGTTTTCGTTGTCGTTTTGTTTAGCGATATGTTAAAAGTCGTTTAAACGCTTAAAATAATTAAAATAGTAAATGAATTTTAGAAATTTTGAAAATTGGTGTCCAAGGTAATTGATGCGTTCGGGCTGAGTGGTGAAGTCGGATTTTTCATTTGGATTTTCTAAACTGTCCGAATTGGCAGTTTAAGTTTTGGTTAAAATGGAATTTTGAGTTATTAGGAATTTGATGAAATTAATTAAAATTACTAAGTCTTATTGATATGTTAGTGGTATAGAATGAGTTAGAAGTGTAAACACGTTCTAATACGTGTTTGTTTTGTGCCACTTTATATGTGGTTGTGCAAGTAATGTTGTTTCATTCTTGATTATTGCATTGTGACTCACATAAGGATTAGACACCTCAAATAATTTGAAAGAAGTTTAACTTGGAAATTGAGGATGGATGTGTTGGGTAGCCCAATGGGTTAATAATTTGGAATGGATTATATAATTTTTGTTCCCATGGCAGTTTTGGATCATTACGGTCACCATGGGGGTATGCATACTTTAACCTTTGACGACCCGAATAGGACGGGCAACGTCTTAGGTCGGTGGTTGCCTTGGGATTAGCTCTCCCAAGTGTATTCCTCCAAATGAATTGGATTATTACTTGGACGACCCGAATAGGACGGGCAACATTTCAAGTTGGGGATTTTGAATAAATATATTAGAGCCTTTGCATGCTAGGGTGAACGCATTGCTTGTTTTCCACTTGATGATAAGTTGTATGTTGTCTCTGACGTGTATTGGATTGTTCTTTTGAACCTGCTTCCGTTGTCGATCGACGACTAGCAGGGTGATTGCAGGTGGGAATTGGAGTGAGGTTGAAGTTAGGATCACATCACCCAAGACCGCGTTTTATGTAATAAGAATTATAGTAGAAAATAATTTACATTTATATAATGGAACTCAGTCTAGTTTGTTTTGTCGTTTCGTTAGTAGAGGTCGTTGGGTTCTCAAGTTGTATTATGAAACTTTATAATCCTGTCGCTACCGTGTGCTTTATTTTTCCGCTTAGTTATATCCCCTTATCAGTGGAACGTTGACGATCTTGGATGGGAATCTTTCCACTAAGTGTCCAGTCGTGAACCGGAGTCATATTTTTATATGGTTATCCGGCTCACACGAACCGGACCGTTACAAATTTCATGTATACTCCCCCTTACCTATTATAAACCCTAAGTCCCTAACCATAGGCAAATATAATAATGATAGTTTATTCATTTTAAAGTTGGGTGCAATTATAAGTCAGATAAATTTCAAATTGGTGTATATGTTTTGAACACCTCTAAAGTCAGTTATCGTTAATGGGTAGTCTCTCGACTTTTTCATAATGGAATTAATCCCATAACCAAGTCAAATGTCATTAATTATTCAATTAAAGTTTTGTAATTTAACCATATATATTTAATATTTTTAGAACCAAATATTTTATTATTAAGTAATTCAATGCACAAGCATATATTATGAGTTCAATAAAATATCAAATTAAGCTTATTTAAATCAATAAAAAATAAGACTAAATATTTACATCGCATAAATTCTATAAAAATAACCAAACAGTTTAAACTTCTAAAAGAGAAAATGTACTCGTTAAGTCACTAAAAAATCTAATTAAAATTCTAAACGTTTGTCGTGACTTCTTGATTTTCACGGTTTGCAAATAGATGCTCAGATTCCGGCCTAAAACTATTATCCTCAAACGTAACTGGTTTATATCTTCTAGCGAGGAATATAAATATCACCAAATTAATGACCGATAAACCCAATAAAAGAAAATAAAATCGCTCAATATGTCCATCATTTAAGTTGGAAGGAATCCAACCAGGTTTAAGACCTCGAGTGGTGACTTTCATAACCACGTAAACAATAATAACGCTTGTGAAATTTCCGACCGACATGGACAACATGACAAGCGAGCTTCCAATGGATTTTATTCCGTCGGGAGCTTGTCCATTGAAAAACTCCAAGGACCCTACGTACATAAATATTTCAGAAGCTCCCACAAGCATGTATTGCGGCATTTGCCAAAGCACGCTCAACGTGCTACTTTTTTCATTTGGTAACGCTTTTTTAAGTCGTTGGATTTCTGTGATTCCGGCTGCAGCCATAGCTAGTATACCAATTATTAGTCCAATTCCCATACGTTCAAGTTCGCTTAAACCTTTAGGACTTTTACGAAGTTTTTTAAGCATAGAGAAAAGAATACGATTACAGAAAAACGAGGTAGCGACCACACTAATGATGTCGAACAACGACATACTTGCTGCTGGGATCTCGAATTTTCCGAATATATGTGTGTCCATAACATCGCCTTGCTCCACGAACATAGACGCCATTTGAGTGAAGATCACCGAGTACATTATAGTACAAACCCAAAGAGGAATGAAATTAAGCACACATTTGGCTTCCTCTACTTGTGTCACGGTGCACGTACGCCATGGATTACAAGGATCTACTCTATCTTTGCTTGTTAGTGTTGCTGCTTTGTCCAAAAACCTGAAATTTATGCACATATTTTATTCCAAACAATCACAACCGTCTTCAAAAATTTGGAGACTTATGCAAAACTTTTATTTTGTGTCGTACTTATAGTAAATATATATATATATATATATATATATATATATATATATATATATATATATATATATATATATATATATATATATATATATATATATATATATATATATATATATATAATATATATATATATATATATATATATATATATATATATATATATATATTTGATTAATTAACTTAACATATTTTTATTTTTTTTAACTTTTCAATATAAGGGAGAAAGAGAGGGTCATGTGCGGTCGATCACTTCACACACTCTCAAAAATCCCTGCCAAACATAAGAGCGAACTAAGTCTAATTTTAAGAAAAGAATCGTGTTAGTTAATTAATGATTGATTATGACATGAGAGGTTTTGAGCATGTTCAAATGTTCGATTGCATAGAGCCTCGAAATATTAGGGGTCTTAATATTATATTAAAATGTTCTGAATTTAAAAGTGTTAATGTATATATAACATATCCTGGGGCCTCATTTATCAGCGTAAGTTTTTGGTCGAGTTGGTTCCTTGACATGATATCCGAAGCCAACATAACAAGAGCTCAGGGGTTCGAATCTCAACTACCCCTCATTTAAGTGGAATGTTTAGCACCAGATATGAGAAGACATGTGCTACATCCACATTTCTAGCCCAAAGGGCTCTGGTGTGAGAGAACGTATTAGAGTATATAACATATCTTAAAACCTCAACTATCAGCATAAAGCTTTTGGTTGAGTTGCTTCCTTGACAAGGTATCAGAAGCCAACGTGAGACTATGTCACGAATTCGAATCTCAACCACCCCTCATTTAAGTAAAATATTTAGCACCAGGTATAAGAAGGGGCTATGCTGCATCCACATTTCTATCCCAAAGGGTTCTCGTGTGAGGGGGCATGATAGAGTATATAACATATCCCGCAACCTCAACCTATCAACTTTAACTTTTAGTCGAGTTAAAAAGCAACATAAAACTTACCTAAAATTTTCAGAGTGAACAATCTTTCTACTTCCTTTGATAGCAGATTCATTCCCTTGAACTTCAAACAAGTCACTCGGCGCACCAACCGGCACATCCCACTTCTTAAACGTAGCCCAAAACACTTGTGAAATGCGAGGAATGGGGTTACCATGCGGCTTAATAACCCGATACCACTTCAATATAACTAAAAACGACACAAGCCCACAAATTGCAGCAAAAGTTGACAATAAAAACCCAAAAGTCCAATATCCTATGTCTTCATAATACACTAATAGAGTGTTGGAAACTGAAGAGCCAAGGTTAAGTGCTACATAAAAACAGGAAAAAAATTTTGATCTTGCATATAAGCCTTTTTCGGTAGTATCATCAAATTGGTCTGCCCCAAATGTTACACATGTTGGTTGATGCCCTCCATATCCAAATGCCACCATATATATTGCTAGATAGAATATATATTCAATAGTTTTAGATACTTCATGACATTCCAATTTACCATCACCACAACCTTTTGGTTTCAACATTAATTTCCATGAGGTTATTGAAAGTAATATCAAACCCTAACAAAACGACAAATTTATAAATTAATTCAAAATAGTAAAAACAATCATAATATATACTCCCTTCGAATTATTTTAGATGTCCCATTTGGGTTTTTACGGTTATTAAAGGTGGTGTGAGGTCCATTAAAAAGGTGGTAGTTGGGTATTTTAATTGATTAAATTTATTGTAAAGGTGGTAGTTGGGTATTGGGAATAGTAAAAGTGGGGTATTTAGGTAAAAAAAGATAGGCAAAAAAGGAAATGAGACAATTGATATGAATTTGCCAAATAAGGAAATGAGACAACTAAAAAGATTCGGAGGGAGTATATATATATAGGGGCAAAATCGGATGAAAGCAACTAAAATGGCGAAAATTGAAATCATATTGGGATATACATATATTGTAGCAAAAAGGTACATATGATCTAATAGGGTGCACATATTTTTGTGAAGGAAAATTTTTAAATTTTTTACAAAAATGTCATTCGAATATGTACATTTTTAACTATATATGTACACTTTTAAAAAATCTTCAATCATTTACAAAATTGGCACCGAAATATGTACAACATTGAAGATTTAATTTTATGTACCCCTGTTTTCAGTTTTGACCACTTTAATTGTTTTCATGTGAAAAAATCAATTAAAGTGATGAAAACTGAAATACTGAAATAGTAAACCTATTTTGGTGGCAATTTTGTACACTACAACAAATTTAGCTTTTTGCGACATTGGATTTAGTGGCATTAAAAAAATGCCACTAAATCATATTTTTAGTGTAATAATTATTAGTTTTTATTTTAAGTTCCACCATAAAGTGATTTAGCGACACTTAATTTGGTCTTTAGTGGCATATGTAATTGTCACTATAGTCTATAGTGACATTTGTGAGAAATGTCACTAGATCCTATGTCGCTAAAAGCTTTAGTGTGACTTTTTAATATGCCGTTAAAAGCTCTAATAAATGTCACTAAATCCTCTATATACACTATAAGAAATTTGAAATATCGACATTTAAATTAAATGTCGCTAAATATATCCCACTAAAAGCTAAGCAAATTATGTTGTAGTGGTAATTGATTAGACATTTGCTAAAAGATATATACATACATGCTTAAAAGATGTACATATTCAGATGATAGTTTCATACTAATCATAAACTTAATATGTACACACTATAAGATAGTATGTACACCTTTTGCTATAAATATTATATATATATTATAATTAAATTAAATAAAGAATAATTAATGAGTAATGAGAGAATTAGGAAACATACCGCGATTAATAAGAGTTGGGAAATAAGAAAAGTGCGGAAACGACCTAGGTAAGAATCACTAATAAAGGCAGCAAAAAAGGAAAATAAGTAGACAATGCCAGTCCAAACGCTAACTTCATTGAGAGCAACAGCATTCTCTTTTTTCAATACTCTTGTCAGGAATAATACCAAATTTATACTCACTCCAAAATATGCTAGTGTTGCTAATGCTTGGTTTACTACACACAAAAATTTAATAAATTAAATCAATAAATATATTTATTTTAACACAAAAACTTATCATCTCATCCAATGCAACTGATTAAGAAATAATAACAATCTTTAAATAACTAGTCTTCTGAGAGACCGTCTTTCTGAAAGACGCCCTTTCAGGCCTAGCCCATTAAAACTTAATATCTACTTTTATTCTACATTTTCCTTTATGGGCCAGTTCAATTTGAGATGGTCTCTCATAAAAACCGTCTTTCACCTGAATTTGTGATATTTAAATACAAATATGAGTTTTCATAAATTTTTAGTTGGTTTATTTTTTTATTGTGCAATATAGGTAATATCTTCATATCCGACAATAATCTCACCTATTGATTACCCATGAATAATTTAAACTTTAGGGGTATTAGCTTAGAATAAACTTGGGTAACCTGATAACCTACTGTAATAGGTAATTCAACAAAATAGTAGTACATTGAAAATTAATTTCAAATTAGAGAAAAAGTTTTGACAGTTTACATAAAGAAGTCTGAATAATAAAAAAAATTATAATTTTTTCAAATATTTAATCTAGGAAAATACCCCTAAAAGTTGAGATTGTTCATGGTTAATCAGTAGGTGAGATTATCGTAAGAAAACTATAAATATGTTGGAGTATTCTAAAGAATTTTCTCTGTTGCAATTTAATAATCCTACTATATCTTTAAAATTTGTGTAAATGTGTTGCTTCAATATTATGGAAATAAAGAAAAAAATATATATTTGAATTTCTAATTACACATTTTTATAATATTGATTTTCCAAAGTTATATGCAATTTAATGTATAAATGATAAAAATAATACATAAAATTATTAAAAAGTTAAATGTATTATAATGAAAATTATTACCTAACAAGACATTTGCGCATATCCATCCTCCCCTTTTCTTCTGAATTTGAACCGTGGATTGAGTTGCAACTTCATTGTTGTTGTTGTTTGGTTCTTCTTGGGATTGGACCGGATCGTTTCTTTCCTGCAACATTAGTCATTGATAAATTTGTAAGATTTTTATGTGTGGTTTTGTTTTTTTGATATTTGATAACTATTAGTAATAACACTAGACGTCTTAAGTTTTGTAGTTGGCCCAATTTATAAATTAAAAAAAAACTGATTGGTGGTTTTGTAAGTTAAAAGAGATATATTAGCTGGGTTTTTGAGAAACGTATAGTATAGACGGGCTCCCAAGAGAGGGTCTGTAGTAATAATAACTAAAGAATGTAGAAATATGGATTATTATCTTTTTATTCACTACAATTTGAGGTATAAATATAATAAAAAATGATAAAAAATAATATTACTCGGTAAGTGTCACAAATCAAAATATTTTTTGTACTAATTCTTTTACTATTTTTAGATGATGTAATATTCTTTTACTATTTTTAGATGATGTAATAATAGTTTCATTAGTAATAAAATTAGTCTATGGGGTATATATATATAAGTCTAAAATAAATCTAAATAAGTACACAAATTCTTGTGAGAGACGGTCTCTTTGAGAGACCATCTCTAATTAGGTTGGCCCATTAAGAAAAATGTAGAGTAAATGTAGACAATAAGCTTTAATGGATTGGGCTTGAGAGACGTCTCTCAGAAAGACCGTCTCTCAGGAGACTAGCTGAAGTACACAAATAAGTAAGGAAATAGGTTTAGAGTTGGTTTAGGACGTATCTGAGTTTTCACATTGGTCCAGAGTGAGGGTATAGGTTGAGTCTAGATTTGAAGAGCCAAGACACAAAATCGGCCAAACCCATTTATTTTTTAAAATCCAAACCCAGATTTGCATGGTTTCGAAAAATTGGACCAAGACCCTAAGAATAGCTAGGGTTAGAGTTTAGATGTACATCTTACATTTTGTCATCTTACCCTCTCCAAACCACGGACATATGATTATGATAACTTTGATAATAAATTAATTTAATACAAAAATATTTTTTTAATTACTACCTCTTTTATTAGAATGTTATAAGTCTTTTCTATACTAATAGAAAGTGATTGTAAGTTTGTAATACTATAAAAACTTATATTGACAAATACTATTCATAAAGGGGGAAATAAGTTAAAAAAATATTAGTATTATATGTAACTAATTTCCATAAAACAAATAAAAGTATGGCATTGAACCCAATAATTTGGACTAACCTTCTCAGTTAACTCAGTTATCTGGCTAGGAGAATCGTTGATGGCTTCCATTTGAAACAAATCCTATTAAAAAATAAATAAAAACAAATGTAATCGCTCTTGAGAATCATTGGATCCCTCCCCTATTAAAAGTTATAAAAAGTTATTATCACGAAAGTATGCGATTAGACGATTAAAAGAAGATCACACTTGACTATATATTTTCTATACATTAGTCGTACTATATAAAATATAATTAAATGATGAATAGTATCACATATTTCAAAACCGAGAAAATACCTTAAATACTCTGGTGATGATTATAACTTCAATTGATTAGAATATTGTTTCAATCTGATCACCAGTTGCTTTAATGCAACCACTCGGTCTACAATATCACTATATATAAACCTTATAGATCTTATTGTCATTAATGGAATACACTGAATTCAACGATTAGATTTGATTTGTGTTAGTATGCAAGAGGTTATAGAAGTAAATAAGTGAAATGAATGAAAGTTAAGAAATGAAAATGAAAGTTATAGTCTATTTTATAGATAGTTTTTGAGTTTCTTAAAATAGAAAGGTAGATTTGGGTGAATGACAAATAAAAAATTTGTGAAAATAGTTTTTAAACATGAAAACAACATGGGAAAAAAATGCTATAAATAGCAAACGGTTGGAGTAGAAGGATAGTGAGTGTTATAAAATTATAAAATTTGATCTCATTCTATGATAGTGGTAGGGAGTTAGTTATAACCTACTTATAGCTTCATGATCGGTAATTTAGCAAAAAAGGTAATTAAGTTGGAGAATAAGATAAAAAAATAAATTGATGATAGAAGTAAATGATTAAGATGGAGATAAATAATTATGAGTTTGTAAATGAGATTAAAAGAAAGAAATAGAGATCATTACTGACAGAGTAAAAAAGTTTAAATGAATATAACATATGAATATTAAAATAAAAAAGAAAGCAGATCGAGAGGATATATTGTTTTAAGTTCACATTGTTTAGGATTATCTGTTTTTTGAAAATGTATTGGTAGGCATGGAGTTAGCTCAATAAGCAATATAAAAGTTATATCTAGTCTTATCTATTTATTTACAAAAAAAAATGTATAAATTATAGTTTTGCTTTTTTTTTTATTAAATTAATAATATTGTGTTAAGTACATTTTTTTAATCCAATTTTTTTGTAGTGCCTAATTAAATTTTAGTACCTACATGTACTAAAAGTTATATATTGACATTTTGGTAAACACAACAAAAATATAATATCATAATTAAATATGAAGGAATAAGAAAACAAAAATATTTAGACTTAATTATTTTAAACTAAAAGTTTGTTTTCTAGATGTCAAATTATATTTAGTAAAGGTAAGCTAAATTTAGCTCTACTAAATTAAGTGTATAATAAAAAGTTTAGCAAAATAAGTTCATAATTTAATAAAAATACCAAGAACCTTTATACAAGATAAAAATATTTTGCTCCACTCTTCCACTCCATCCACTATACTCTTACACTCTTACACTTCATTCCACCCTTAAAAATTATAAAAAGATAATAAAAAAATTAAAATCACATGACCATTTTTTTCTGTTTATTTTTTTCAATTGAAACTGGCTTATCTTACTGTGAAGACAGTCTTATATAAGAGTTATTAGACTAAGTAGTAAATTTGTTGGTGGTAATTCTCCTATATAACGGTCACATGCATGCAACCACAACCAACCCCACCTACTAAAAAATAACTTTTTCACGAATTTTCTTTAACATTTTTAATAACTTTTTGGATTTGTTATTTTAAAACTTGAAATGATTATGTTAGACCTTGGAATAGACATTTATGTGGAATTGACAACTTTTAAATCTTAATGTAGTCATTTTTAGTTTTGAAGTAGTCATTTTAACCCTTAACAAAAAAGATTGCTTGGAGTAGGAATTTTAAGCATTTGAATATGAATTTTAAGCTTGTCAGATGAACACTTTAATGATTAAAGTAGATAGTTAAAAAGGTTAAGGCGAAGAAAGGTTCAAAATTCAATAATTCCATGATGCGATAAGAAGTGGACTAATCAAACCCGAGAACTAAAAACAAAAGGAATTTAGTACTGTAATCTTGAGTTTTTGATTTTTTTATGAGTTGACAATTGTTTTTTTTATTTTGCATGGTGACGAGCTAGCTTTTAACTTTTCCGTATAGTAGACAAAAATATAAGTTTTTTTTTGTAAAATTAAGTATAGTAGACAAAAATATAAATTTTTTTTGTAAAATTAAGTACTCATTTCGAAGAAAGTATCGCAAATCATGTCCATTAAGGATGATTGCGATGCTTGTTTTTATAAAAAAGATAATTATAAAGGTAATGCTCCAATGACTCTAGCCGGACATTCAAGAAAATATGTAAAGTCAGTCTTGTTTCTCTTGTATGCACAAAAAGAATGTGGGGTGCAAAAACCCTACATAGAAGATGTGCCCCATTCACATACCGATAAGAATTAAAACCTTGTGGGCTCTAAGCTTCCGTTCAATACTTTATAAGGTTTTGTTCTTAATTAATGAAACAATTTTTAATTTCTAAAAAATTATAAAAAAATTTAAATAAGAAAATAATAATAACATAAATTTAATAAAAACTGATTATTTAACAAAATTTAAGACCACCATTTAAATTTAAAAATATATTTCTTCACGTAGAATAAAAAGTAAAAAATTAGATGGTCATCCGTGGAACTTGCCGAAAACAAATATACTCGTAGTAACTTTTCCTCTGATTCGGAAATCCACCTTCAAACTCGTTCACTGTTTTAGAACACTTACAAACAAGTGTTGGAAATCTTAATTTCATAGAAATCCCATTTTTTTCATTCAAAGATTTAAATTTTGACGAACATAATCCTAAAATTCCTTAATATTGTCTCTCACCACTTTACAATCTTCAATTTGGTATAGGTAAACCATTATTTTTGCATTGTTGTTTCTTGATTCATATTACTGCATAATTTTCTTGTGTTTTATGTTGAGTTCTTGATAGAGTTTGAATCTTGACATTTATATCATATATATACATCATAAATGCATTATTTTAATAATTATGCTGATTAAATCTTGATCTTCTATATAATTTTTTACCGGATATATGCAATGTTGATGATTATAACTTATAATCTTTGAATCTTGAGACTTGAATATATGCATGGATTGAATGTAGCAATTTTGATGATTACGATTGTTGCATTGTACAATTTGATGATCAAATAAGCCTTTAAACATCAGTATTCAGTGCTAGTGATTGTTGGATGTTATTCATCGTCTTCATTATACCCATTGTTCCCGCTCATGCACGCCATGATTAGGGTTTCGATGAGGTTGGAAGACGATAAATCGTAGCCTCGTTAAAGGAGATATTGTTGGACTTATATTTGTAGACACACAATTTTGTTTTTTCGCAATTTGATTCAATTTCAATTTTGCAGATTAATATCTGAAATTATCGGAGTGAGTTGATTGAAAATGGCGGCGTCTACAGCATCAGGGTTGCAAATGGCTGCTATACAGCCATGTGTTTCTGCTCCTCGGCGTGTTGTTGGGGGCAGTTCAGTATCCTTGAGCACTGATTTTAAGCCAACATGGTGGGCAAAGCGTACTAGGAATGTATCATATTCAATGCCATTGCACCATAGCAACTCATCTTGAAACAAATTAATAATGCGGAAAAAGGTTTAGGCTAGTGTTTAGGGTTTGAATACTAATTTTGTATTAAATTGAATGATTACAGAGATCCTAAATATATACACAGCTTATGAACACTAATAAAGGAAAGAAATAATATCAGCCTAATATTCTCCTAAAAAACAGCTAATCAAATATATTCAAATATTACACAAAATATACTTTCCTACACTCCCCCTCAAGTTAGGTCTTCGGGTCTCCGATACCTAACTTGCATAATGTCTGCTCAAACACTTCAGATGAAAATGCTTTAGTGAGAATATCTGCTAGCTGATCTTCTGATTTCACATGCGGTAGGCTGATGATCTTTTTCTCTAACTTTTCCTTTATAAAGTGTCTATCAATCTCAACATGCTTAGTTCGATCGTGTTGAACCGGATTCTCTGAAATACTAATAGCTGCTTTATTATCACAAAAGAGACTACATGTTTTAGTTTGTGAAACATATAGCTCACTTAGGAGTTTCCTAAGCCACATGATCTCTGTAATACCTTTAGCTATGCCTCTAAACTCTGCTTCAGCACTTGAAAGAGCTACTACTTTTTGTTTTTTGCTCTTCCAAGTAACAAGATTACCTCCTACCAATGTAAAATATCCAGAAGTGGACTTCCTATCATCTCGATCTCCTGCCCAATCTGCATCTGTATATGCTTGAAGCTCTAAGTGTCCATTTTTCTTGTAAAAGACCCCTTTACTGCTTGTACCCTTAAGATACCTTAGGATTCTGATAACAGCTCCTATATGATGTGTCTGTGGTCGATGCATAAACCTGCTTACAACTCCTACGGCATAAGCAATGTCTGGCCTAGTATGAGCCAGATATATGAGTTTCCCAACCATCCTTTGATATTGTTCTCTGTCTGCAAGTTTTACCCCTTCAACCATCTGTAACCCATGATGAGTAACTATAGGTGTCTCAGCTGGTCGACAATCGATCATACCTGTTTCAGCTAAGAGATCCAGGATGTACTTCCTTTGACTGATGAAAATACCACCCTTGGACCTTAGAACCTCTATACCCAAGAAATACTTGAGATGACCCAGATCCTTCATCTCGAATTCCCTTGACAACTGCTTCTTAAGAACTCCGATTTCCTCATCATCATCCCCTGTAATAATCATATCATCTACATAGATGATTAAGCAAGTAATACGACCCTTCTGTCGTTTGAGAAATAGAGTGTGGTCCGAATTACTCTGCCTGTATCCAAATTTTCTCATAGCAGAAGTGAATCTTCCAAACCATGCCCTTGGAGACTGTTTAAGCCCATACAGAGCTTTCTTCAATTTACATCCTTCCCCTGATTCATACCCATCTGCAAAACCAGGAGGAGCCTTCATATACACTTCCTCTTCAATCTGTCCATGAAGAAAGGCATTCTTTACATCAAACTGATGTAGAGGCCAATCTTTATTTGCTGCAACTGAGAACAGAACACGAATAGTATCAATCTTAGCAACAGGTGAGAAAGTTTCAGAGTAATCTACCCCGTAAGTCTGCGTGTATCCCTGTGCTACCAACCTAGCTTTATACCTCTCTATTGTGCCATCAGCTCGGTATTTGATAGTGTATACCCATCGACATCCCACAGTTTTCTTACCCTGAGGAAGAACACATTTTTCCCAAGTTTCATTTTTATCCAGAGCAGAGATCTCTTCTTCCATTGCTTTCTTCCATTTTGGATCCATAAGAGCTTCATCAACATTTTTAGGAACATCATTTGAATAAAGAGCAGTTTGAAATGCCAGAGCAGTTGTAGACAAATTTTCAGTGTTTTCTTTGTCTACAGGATATCTAGACCTTTGGGCCTCAAAGTCTGGATCATATCTCCTTGGTGGTATGCCTCTTGTCCTTCTCGGTGGCAATTTATACCTGTTTGTCACATCCACATCTGTTTCCACAATATTATCAGAAGGAATATCAACCACAGTATCATCAGTGTTTACCTCAGGAGGATCGTTCTGATCCGGATGCTCGTCGGAAGAGACAGGAGTGTCCTGAAGAGGAGATACTATGTATTCAGTAACGACATCGGTAGTCTCGCTTTCTTGCTCTTTTGAGTCATTTTGATCAGTCACAACCGGGTTAGTCTCAGTAGGATAGATAAGCCAGCTAAAGTTCTCACTGACTTTCTCCCCCTGAGAACGATGCTGGTGATAATAATAGGACTGTTCAAAAAAGTCACAGTCCATGGTGGTATACATGCGCTTATGGGTTGGATCAAAGCATCTATACCCCTTCTGGTTCACCCCATAGCCCACAAACACACACTTAATAGCTCGTGCTTCTAGTTTAGTGCGGTCCTGCTTAGATAGGTGAACAAAGACAATGCACCCAAAGACTTTAGGAGGTAGGGAATGATAAGATGGAAGAGAAACAAAGGACTGAAGAGTTTCAAGAGGAGTTTTGTAGTGTAAGGGTTTAGATGGAAGACGATTGGTAAGATATGTAGCTGTGGCAATGGCTTCGGGCCAAAGGTAAGAAGGGCAATCGGACTCAAGCATGAGAGCCCGAGTGATCTCAAGAAGAGTCCGATTCTTGCGCTCAGCCACCCCATTTTGTTGTGGTGTGTCTGGGCAAGAAGTTTGGTGTATCATCCCATGGTCAGACATAAAGGTTTTCATCTCATTGTTAATGAATTCCCTCCCATTATCAGATCGAAGAATTTGTGGTTTAGCATGGTATTGGGTGTGAAGCATATTATAAAAGGTAACAAACACAGAAAAAACCTCAGATTTGTGTTTCAGAAAATAAACCCAACTCATGCGAGTGCAATCATCAACAAATAAAACATAATAAGAGTAATTATGCATGCCAAAATTGGGAGCAGGACCCCATACATCAGAATGTATTAAAACAAAAGGACTAGCAGCACGAGTAAAACTAGGAAAATAAGAGTGTTTGTGGCTTTTTGCCATCACACATGATTCACAATCCAAAGTCTGAAAATGTCTATATCTAGGAAATAAATGTTTAAGATAAGCTAAAGAAGGGTGACCCAATCGACGATGCCAAAGCCAGAGGTGATGATCAGGAGACTCGCGAGCCAGTAGAGCTTGACTTTTGTGAGTCGTTTCATCCACATAGTATAATCCTCCTCGTTCAGTACCACGTCCAATGATTGTCCCGGTCCGAGCATCCTGCACAACACAACCAGTAGCAGTCATAAGAATAGTACAATCAAGTTCTTTAGTCAGCTGACTAACAGATAATACTTTATGAGACAAACTAGGAATCAACAAGCAATTCTTAAGATGTAAAGAAGGAGAAACATCAATAGCACCGGCACTGAGAACTCGAACATATTCCCCATTGGCAGTTTGTATATGAGAACGGGTTGTGGTTTTTTGGGTTAAAAAATCGGTGGGGTCAAAGGTCATGGTGTCGGTGGCCCCACAATCAAAAATCCATGGGGTAGTAGGTGAATGTGTGTTTTTTGGAGTGGAAATCAAAGAATGGCCCAAGGATTTTGAACCCATAAAATCAGAAAAGTAGGCGTCTGATTTCATGGGCCCAAAGGTGGTAAGTGGGCCGACATTTTTATGAGTAAGTGTAGGCTGATTTTTTTTGTGGCTATGTTCTGGAATGTTCAAGGATGATGTAGGGTTTTTAGTACTCCCCATCCCTTCTCCCTTATAAAAAGCTAAATCAGGAAAGTGTAATTGGGTTCCCTCATGCGCCGTATTCTCTCTCCTCCCTCCCCCTTCTTCTTTTTCGTGTATTCTGGAATAAGCTTGTGGGTTACTGATTTTTTGTGTTTGGTTTGTCTCACCTCCGATTGCATCATCCCTTTCATCTGAGTGGTCTACCCCCATGAAGAGGGCTTTGCCGCCGGTCCGGCTTGCCGGCGCCTTGGTGGCAGCTTTCTTCTTTTGTAGATCATCCCACCATTCAGGATAGCCAATGAGCTTAAAACACCCCTCTTTGGTGTGTCTTGAACCACCACAGTGACTACACTTTAAGTTCGACCTATCCTCTCGCCGGAGTGATGATTTTTCTGACCGGTTATGGTGTGCAATGAGGCCACTTTCAATTTCTGAGGGTATTTTACCCGATGATGAAACGTGGGTCATTATTCCACGCCTAGCAATTTCCCTACGAATGGTAGCATAAGCTATCTCCACCGTGGGAAGGGGATCCAAATTCAAGAGATCCCGTTTTTCTTTATCAAATGAGTCATTTATTCCACCTAAAA
The DNA here is from genome assembly GCA_019425755.1 of Amaranthus cruentus. NCBI lineage: Eukaryota > Viridiplantae > Streptophyta > Magnoliopsida > Caryophyllales > Amaranthaceae > Amaranthus > Amaranthus cruentus. The sequence continues at coordinate 6,375,914 of CM033454.1, read as the reverse complement.
ATTGAAACAGTTTTTGCTTTTGCATGAAAGTATTAAAGATGGTGATATCGTCATCGTGAACCATTGGGTTCGGTTGGCGTCGATCAATTTCTGTCCATAACGTGGTCAGTTTCCCGTAATAATCCTCAAGAGTATCTTTATTTTGTTTGAGGTTATTAGCTTGACAAGTCAGATCAAAGACTTGTAGTTCATCCTTGCCACTGTTGAACAAAATTTCGATGCCCCTCCATAAATCTCGTGCAATCGTATAGTCCAAAAACTGATTCACGAGCCCTTTTTCTATGTTAGAAATAATCCAAGATAGGACAATGGAGTCCTTTTGTTTCCATGTTTTATAAGTCGGATCTGTGGGACTTAGGGGCTCGTCAATGATGTGACTGAGACGACCCCTACAGTCGAGAGCTATGTGCATCATTTTGCACCAACTGGTGTAATTATCATGATTCAATTTTTCGGCAATTTTCAGATCTGGAGAAACCACTTCGGTTTGAATTTGAGGTTGGTGCATTTGTTTGAACAGATTGAACATATGTTCCATCTGTTCGAGAGTTACAATCTGCTGGTTTGGGGTAGTTGTGTTTTCGGCCATGTTTTTAAGGTTTACTGGTTTTTGGTTTTGTTTGGTTGATTTAAAGGTACGTGATGACAACCGAGGTGCTGCCGGTCCCGGAAAACACCGTCGGCTCTGATACCATGAAACAAATTAATAATGCGGAAAAAGGTTTAGGCTAGTGTTTAGGGTTTGAATACTAATTTTGTATTAAATTGAATGATTACAGAGATCCTAAATATATACACAGCTTATGAACACTAATAAAGGAAAGAAATAATATCAGCCTAATATTCTCCTAAAAAACAGCTAATCAAATATATTCAAATATTACACAAAATATACTTTCCTACACATCTTCCACCTTGAAATCGCGCAAGGGGGTGACCAAAGCAATAGTAGATTCCGCTGAAAGGCCGCCTGTAGGATTACCTATCGACTTAAAAGGTGATTTGATACATTGTGCTATGTTATACCATAACAGTCATGTACTTATGTGTTTTTGCTATTATCTTACTGGAATGTGCACTGAGATTTTAAGGATGTGTAAATTGTTGGCAACCTTTTGTGTGCTGAAGAGACGAAAGTGTTTGGTAATCGATTTTTGTGTTGACTTCTTGGTTAGTCAAATAGCTAAAAAAATATTGAGAAATGACTTTTCTGTTGCTTTTGACTTTTAACTCACATTTTCTGCAATAAACAGTCAAAACTAATTTGTTTAATACAAATCTTTATACAAATGGCTTAAACAAGTAACAAAAAGGCCCATGCTACCAACTACCATTGCCAAATGCGCCCATAATGTTAGAAATGATTTATTTGAATGTGTAGAACAACCGAACATGAACATTGAGTCTATGGTGGTCGAGAATCAAATAACCTTATCTTTAGCAGTATTCTGTTGCTCTGTGCTATTGTTTTTTTTTTTATTATTGTTTCTGTTTTGAATAGCTCTTATAGTCAATTTGATAATTGGTATTAAATGGTGGAAACTGAACGGTAATGATATTTTAATGTAAGTTAGCTAAAAAAACTACTTAACAAGATTTGTGATTCATGATTAAGCTTGTTTTACTCTAACCATTCTTTTTCTTCACAAACTGTATTCCCACCTAGTGGAAATGAAAAATTATGAAGAAACATGTTTAGGGGTGGGAGCTCTAGTGCCATGAGAATTAAGTAACCAAATTTATGAAAAATAAAACTAAAATTCATTCTCGTTACTACCATTTAATATCAATAACTGAAGTCCTCATCAATGTAATCTCTGGTTGACAACTAGTTCGTTGCTTAATCTGAAATGAGAGGCTTTAATAAGGCATCAATTACTTTATCGATTCCCACATAGCTAAAAGATCAAAATGGATGATTTTATGTGTAATACAGTCTGGAGTGTTAGACGAACAATTGATTTACGAGAATATTTCGGGGACTACATGCAGGTAAGAGGGCATTTATTGCTGGTGTAGCTGATGATAAAGGTTATGGTTGGGCTATTGCAAGGTCTCTGGCTGCAGCTGGTGCTGAGATTCTTGTTGGCACTTGGGTCCCGGTAAGTGACTCCTCGTTTCAGCCCTTTATTTGCCCATGGTCATCTTTTGAAGAACAAACTTCCGTTTTTGCTCACTAAAACATTTTACCGTTTTTTCAATGTGGGTTTTACAGGCGCTGAGTATTTTTGAAACAAGTCTAAGACGTGGGAAATTCAATGAATCACGAGTTATTTTTTTTTTTTCCTTTTGAGACTTACACAAGCAATGGCCTGATATTGAACTGGTATTTTAGGTTGCCTGATGGTTCATTGATGAAGATTGCCAAGGTTTATGGTCTAGATGCTGTTTTTGACAATCCAGATGATGTTCCTGAAGATGTAATGATGGATCTTTAGTGTATTTTTGCTATGGATCTTTAGTGTATTTTTGCTTGATGAGAGATCTCTTATTTCTTTTGGTGATGGATCCAATGCAGGTCAAATTAAGCAAGCGTTACTCTGGATTAATCAATTGGACTATTAAGGTATAAATGGTTCGGTTATCTTTGAATGCATGTTAATTATGTTTAACTATAAAGAAACGACATAACTAGGTCCCACTTTAATTCAGACTAGATGTGTTCAATCTACTCACTCCCGTTTAAACCCGACCCACTTTGAACCATTTTTTTAAAAGTTCATATGATAGTTTTTTTATTCGACTTTATGGCCTGTTGGGTCAACTCACCTATGTATATAATAATATAGAAAAAGTCGTAAAAAAAATTTCGCTACCAATTCTTTTAATTATCCGGTCCGGCCCGTTTTTTTTCCTGACCCCTGACCCATTAGGTCGACCAGTCCCGCTAAACACTTCTAATCCAGACTATGCATTCACCTGAAATGCCCACACTAGTTATCATTTCAAATCGTTCTCATCTCCATATCTAATTCACAGCATATCTTATGAATTGTACTGAATCATTTTTTTATGAATTGTAGGAAGTTACTCATTTAGTTAAACAAGATTTCGGCAACATTGACATCCTTGTTCATTCACTTGCAAATGGACCCGAGGTTATTACTGATTCACATTATAAGTTTCTAGTTTTTATGGCCAATTGCTTTTCTAATTGATACAGAACACTGTGTAGGTCATTAAACCTTTACTTGAAACGTCAAGGTACGGGTACCTTGCAGCATTATCTGCTTCTAGTTACTCTTATGTTTCCTTGCTGAAGCATTTCCTTCCAATAATGAATTACGGTATGATCCCCTTGATATGTTTCGTTTCCCTTTTATTTACAAATCTCTTTTTTCTTCTGCCCGATTTAATTGTATATTTTGCTGTTTGCAGGCGGTTCGTCCATCTCACTGACCTATATGGCTTCCAAGAGGATGATTCCAGGGTAATGTTCCCTTCTCACTTTTTTTTTATGTGTACTCGGTTTTCTTCTTTTTCCATAGATTTTATTTTCTGACTTCTCATACAGTTACGGTGGAGGCATGAGCTCTGCAAAAGCTGCATTGGAGAGCGACACACGGGTTAGCATATGTTTATATAAGCAAATCTCTTGAGGGTGCAAATTATTAATTAGAATGGTTTTTTAGATGCATTCACTAGTCAATCTTTCTTGTCCTACCATTGTTTTGTATCTGCTTAGGTACTGGCTTTTGAAGCAGGGCGAAAACGTGGGGTTAGAGTGAACACAATATCAGCCGGTAGTTCTGTTATCAATTTTTTGTCCTTACTACCCAAACTCGAGCATAATTCGTTTTTTTCGATTTGCAATTACCAACGAGATTAGCAAAACCATTTATGCTTTTGCGAGTTCATCAATTTTCTAATGTTTCCCTTCCTTTAGGTCCATTACGGAGTCGTGCTGCAAAGGCTATTGGGTTCATCGATATGATGATCGACTATTCTATGTCTAATGCTCCTCTGCAAAAGGAACTAACTGCAGGTAGGATATATAAGGGATGCCGATTGATTTGATCTTCTCATAAATTTTCAATCTTCTATTAATGAGCTTCAATCGTGTGCAGATGAAATCGGACATACTGCTGCTTTCTTGGCATCACCTTTGGCCTCTGCCATAACCGGTGCTGTTATTCACGTAGACAATGGTCTAAACACGATGGGCGTAGGCGTAGATAGTCCAGTTTTCAAGAACCTCGAAATCCCAACAAACCTGGAGTAAAGCACGGAGAGCCAACACCACCATTTTGTGCTGTGACGTCCGGGCTCATTCAATAGTTCATATGTTGAGGAATATTATTTGGGAGCAGGAAGCCATGTACAGTATAGAATTCATACACATGAACTAGATCTTTTTAGTTTTTATTTTTAGGTTGAAAGTTGAAACGCTTATTATCCAAATCCGTTGTTTGATGCATGGTTACTTGGTTCCTATATACTATTCAACCATCTGTGGTTGAAGAACTTTTGCTCATTTGAATAATAAATTTCAAATTTAGATTCTATTATAGTATGTTCACCGTAGCAATTTATGTTAGTAGTTTAATGAGGCTAAAACGCTCCTTAAAAATGTCACTATTCTATAAAAAGCAGTTTAATTAGCAATTATTCAACATAGTATACTAAAATGTGTTATGATCAATATTTTTACCGAAAACTATCAATTTAGGTAACAAATTAGTAATAATTAAGAATCTAACAATTACAACTTAATCAACCTTTAACTATAGGCAGCATAGGTTAATTAAAATTTATTTTAAAAAATTCCTTGTCCCTTTCACTAATTTACTATCTCTGTCATGGCTACCCACGGCTAGTCACTTCACCGGTGACCGGTTACCATGCACCACCGCACACAGAACCACCATCCACGCATGCCGCCTGCTTGGTTGCTTCACACCGCAAAAATGCTTAATCTCACTCAGTTTCAGAAAGAAGAGCCTTTTATGGATTTTAATTGATTTTCATACAACTTGTATATTCCAACAATAGTTAACTCCACCAAATTAATTTAGTCAATTATGTTGTTTACCCATTTGATATTGTAATTTAGTCAATATTGTATTTCTAAATTGATGTTAACAATTAGGATAATTTAATTTAGTTCATTACTAGATAGTTCCCGTGCACGGTTTTGATAAATTTTCTGACATGAATTACATTAATTTATATAAAGTATTATAATTATTAATAATACATTTCAAAATCAAATTTAACACAAAATATGTAAAATTATTTTTTAAAAGTTTAAGCGAAAAATAGTTTTGTCATGAAAAATAGTCACAACCGAATTATAATAGAATTATGCATTGCATTTAAGTAATCAATTGTATAAATAACAAAAAAAATCCAAGTAAGAGTATTTTATGTTTTAATCATATAAAAATATCCAATATACTAAATAGTACTCATTTAATAAATAAAATAAAAAAATTCATAAGTAATTGAAAAAAAAAATACGTACGGTTTTCTAATACATTAAATAATATGAGTAATAAATTCAAAGATAAAAAAGTAGTCATAAAGGTGATAACATCATCATTGAAAATTTTTGTTTAGGTTGACACGTAAGCAATTTTAAGTAGTGATGATATCAGCAGTGTTTTGTTTTAGTAATAGTTATTATAGATGTCCTTTTTTTAATTGATATACTCTTCTCTAGTCATTGAATGATTTGGTCAGTTTTACAGATTAAAATGATTGATTTTGACTTAAATGAACCTGTAATGGAAGAGGATGATGATGTACCTTTTGCTGGTCAAACTTTTCAGACTCAGAAAGAAACATTTATCTTTTATACTCATTCGTCCTCTTTGATTTGCATCAAAGAGAAAATGAGTAAAATTTTAAAAAGTGGTAATAAATGAAGAGATAGAATGAATTGTGTAGATGAAATTAAAAGAGAGTTAAAATGTACGGATGATATTATAAGGAAGTGGTGGGCTATAGTTTAAAAATAGAAATGATGCAAATTCAGTGAGACGGACCAAAATAGAATATGTTGGGAGTAACAATTATGCAAAAATACATGGTTTTGTGGTAGTGAAGGATCGTACAGACACTAGACATGGAAGGACTATTAGACAAGATTTTCTTTGTCATTGTTTTGGAAAACCACGTCCAAAAATAGGCGAAACAAGAGTTCTTCCAAGTGTGGTTGTTCTGCTCGTTTGCGTATCACTTTAAATCTGCAAAGGAAGAGAATAAAATGTTCCAATATACATTTACTTTGGATGAAGAGGAAAGACTAGAAAATTTGTTTTGGTGTCATGCACTCATGCTCAAAGTTTTGAATGGTACCAAAAATAAGTTTGAGGTAAAATGGTCTTTAATGGTTGAGAAATATAATCTCCAAACCAATAAGCTTGTCTTGGGTTGGGCACCGGCTTATCTTCGCTATTACTTTTTTGGAGGGATGATAACAACTGGAAGCAGTGGCGGAGCTAAGTGAGGGCACACGGGGTCATGTGTGAAAACTAGAATGAAACAGAAAAATATAGAGAAATTTCTGAATAAAGCAAATGTACAAGATAGCTGTTTATATACTTACAATGTTCCCTTAAATACAAACTTAATTCTAGGCTAATATATCTACTAATAATCGTAATATAATCCTAAATATCCTTGTTTCTATAATAGGATATCCACAATATTCTTATTACTAAGAACACAAATTCTTACTTGAGACCGTCTATACAATAGACGTCTTAAGTTTTGGGGCTGACCCAATTTATAAATTAAAAAAAAAACTAATTGGTGGTTTTGTAAGTTAAAAGGGAGATATGGGTTGGGCTCTTAAGAGACGTCTATACTATAGACGGTCTCTCAAGAGAGTACATGTACTAAGAATACAATATTTGTTATTTCCTACACTCCCCCTCAAGTTGAATCGCAGGGTCTCCTATGTTCAACTTGCTTAAAGCTTCCAGAAAAGGTCCACTGGATACTACTTTTGTTAATATATCTGCCAATTGATCTTCGGAATGGACAAAGGGTAAACAAACGACTCCTCCTTCGAGTTTCTCCTTTATGAAGTGTCTATCAACCTCAACATGTTTTGTCCGATCATGTTGAACTGGATTCTCTGAAATACTGATTGCAGCCTTGTTATCACACATGAGTCTACATGATTGTTTAGGAGGAAATCCTAGTTTTGCCAATAATTTCCTGATCCAAAGAACTTCACATATCCCTCAGACATTTCCCCTAAACTCTGCTTCTACACTAGAAAGGGAAACAACTTTTTGCTTTTTACTTCTCCATGTGACAAAATTACCTCCAACAAGGGTAAAGTAGCCTGCTGTTGGTTTTCAGTCATTTGGATTTCCTGCCCAATCTGCATCGGTATATGCTTGCGTGTCTATGAGAAATAACGCATAAACCACATCTTTGTGCCACATGCTTACGTATACAAGCCATGAATCACGACCACACACCTATACACTCCTTCTCAACCAGGCAAACACTAATGGAAAAATTCCCTTATTACCATCTGGGCAATGGCTGTCAATAAGGTATGACGATACTTACCATACAAGTGTGTGCCATCAATAGCGATAAGAGGTTTACAATGATTGAAGCCCTCAATGCAAGGTTTAAAAGCCCAAAAAGACACGTTGGAAAGTTCTAATATTAGGTCGCGCATAAACACCCACTAAGCCCGGGTTTAAATGTTGCAACGCTTTTAAAAAACGTGGAAGGAGGGAGTAAGAACCTTCCCAAGTTCCATATATGGACAATAGTGCTTGATGCTTAGCACACCACGCTCGCTTGTAATTCATTTCTATACCAAAACGATCTTGAACCATCTGCCGAACGATAGATACCTTAATTGATGGGTCTTTGGCAACACGATTTCTAATCACATTGTTAATATCAGAGGATGTCAAGTGTATGTGTCCAGCCGAGACAGTATCACTATCCAAAACACAAGACCCCGCTTACACTTCAAGGTAAGGACGGTTTGGTTTGAAGTCTCCGTTCTACGAATATGATTCACTCTTATAGCTTCCAACAAAGCTTCCTTACTATCAAACATCATACCCTTCTCCAACTCCCCTTCTTCGGTGTAAGTAGTATCACAAGCCCAAGTCCTCCATGAGTTATCCTCCTCATACTCATCTAGAGGTGGACATTGGGCATAGGGTGTAGGAGGAACAATTATAGGAATATTGCCTAAGGTCATGTCATTTGCTAGGGTATCCTTATCCACATCCACATCATCCTCAGAAGGATCATCATTTAACTCATTACACTTATTACCATCACCCCAAGGTGCCCTCTCCTCACTTTCTCCTAAGTTTACTACTTCATCACTTGAAACTTAATTCGGAGGGGGTTGGGAAGGAGTACAAGAAGGGGAGGGAACAAAGGGATCTTGAGTGGATAAAGGCATAGGCGTAGGAGTAGCATTAGAAACAACCACCTTCCCTAAGGAAACTTCTTCCGCGTATAACTCCAAAGAAGGAGTTTGGGAAATCTTTGAATACTCCCACATAGCATCTATAGCCTCGTCATCCTCAATCGGAAAGGCAATAAATTGTCCACTCATAGAATATTTAAAACTTATATTAACGGTACTTCTAGTGGGATCCAACCCAATCTTAGAACTTAAGACGTTTATAATCATTCAAATCCATGTTCGATTTGCCCGGAAACAACTTACGTCTACCCCCAACATAATCAACATTGTCACTACTTTCTCGAATAAAACCATTCCAAAAACACACTATAGTCACACGAAATGATGCCATTTCTACATCAACACAAACAAAATCAATATCATCATCAACTTCATGCCAATACAAGTATATAACAACATCCTAATTTCTAGCTATACATAATGTACATAAATTTCAATTAATAAATTAATTAATAAGTTCATAAATAACATTTCTAAGAACACTATCAAATTATCTAATTATATATAATGTAGATAAAAATAACAAGTACTTCAACAAGCTCATCATTACCAACACTAGTGGAAAAAACAAGATAGGCTGTGGTTTTTTGCCCAATATAGGCTGCGGTTTTGAACCGCAGCATTAGTAATAGTAGCAGATGAAAAAAAAAGCATTTGCTGCGGTTCCAAAAACCGCAGCCTATAGTCTGATTTTAAAACCAAAAAAAAACATTTGCTGCGGTTCTAAAAACCGCACCCTTTACTCCGTTTTTTTTTTTTCATTTCGTTTAATATTAAGAAGAACAAAGATACCCAACAAAACGAAACCCAGAAATCAAGAAGAACAAAGAAACCCAACATTCAATCCTCAAAAGAACAAGAAACCAAGAAAAATACGAACAATTTTTTTTTCATTTTATTCACTGGGTAAAATACAATCTGGAAGAATAAATATACATTCTTTAATTGAGAGAAATTAGAAAATACAATCTGGAAGAATAAATATACAAAATGCATTCCCATCAAAACGAAAACCCAACAAAACCCATAAGCAAAGTTTTAAAATTCTTGGCATCATCAAATCCCATTAAGGAAAAGGAAATTAGGAAGAATCGAAGCTTGAGCAGTAGATTGCTGAAAACGCCATAGCCATTTTGTTAGTCCGCAAACATACTCGCATGTCTTCTCAGTAAACTCATCCCTACAGACATCATTTGCTTTAATCCCATAAAAAAAAAAAAAAAATTAAAAAACCCAAAATCATAATTAAATAAAAAACCAGAAAGTGGAAATTTACTTACCATTGAGAAATTATTGCAGCCATTTTTAGAGAAGGTGTAGAAGTAAGGAGGAAGGAGAGGAGAGGAATATATCAGGAGAATACCAAAGGTTGGTGAAGAGATGAAAGAGGCGGAATTTAGGGTTAAGAGGGATAGAAAAGAGAGGCGGAGATGAAAGTTATATAGCAGGAGAATACCAAAGGCTGCGGTTCTAAATAAAACCGCAGCATATGAGTCAACATCAATTTTTTTTAAGTTATTTGCTGCGGTCAATGGTAAAACCGCAGCATATAATCAAAATCCTTTTTTTTTTGCTTATTTGCTGCGTATTATTAAAACCGCAGCATATGCGGCGCAGCAAATGTAATTTTTTCCACTAGTGCAATACTTAAAAAAAACAAAATAAAGATATTAAAACAATTAAACATTACCTTGATCAGTTGTGGATGATGAAAAACAGTGTTTGTAATTTAGTAATGGGCCACTTCAATTAGAGATGGTCTCTCTCACAAGAATTTGTGTTTGTAATTTAGTAATTTAATTTTTTTTTTGAGTCTCATTTCATATATTCCTCCTAATTTTTAATTATTATTATTATTATTATTATTATTATTATTATAAGAAACGCCTCTTAATTTTTAATGTATACCTAGTTCGGCTAGATTGGGTAGATTGGGTGAATTTGTGTATACCGCCCGTTTAGGGATGGCAACGGGTTGAATCTGGAACGGGTCTAGATGGACTCGGATCCAGATCCGTTTTCAAAGGTTAGACCCAAATCCGGATTCGGATCCGCGGGTCTAAAATTTGAGGACCTGGATCCATAGATATTGGCCTTGGGGGCCAATTTTTCAAAATTTACCATAGTATATATATATATATATATATATATATATATATATATATAATATATATATATATATATATATATATATATATATATATATATATATAATATATATATATATATATATATATATATATATATATATATATATATATATATATATATATATATATATATATATATATATATATATATATATATATATATATATATATATATATATGAATATAAAAGTTCGGTGAGAACCATCCTTATATGAGAACCAGTGAGAATCAATCGGCTTACAAAAAGTGTTACTTTTACTAAAAGGTGTTACTTACGGGCAAAAGGTGTTACGTATTTTATGATACTATTGGGCAAAAAGTGTTACTTTAAGAAAAAATTCTGAAAAACACATAAAAGGTTTTACTTTTTACATAGAAATGTGTTACTTTTAAAAAACGTGTTACTTTTAATATTTTTTTCTGAAGTAACACTTTTATGCTAAAAGTAACAACTTTTTAAAACAAAGTAACATTTTTTGTTCAAAAGTAACACATTTTCTATAAAAAGTAACACATTTTTATCAAGGCATTGGTTCTCACGTTCTCATATAGCTTGTTCTCACTGAACTACCTATATATATATATATATATATATATATATATATATATATATATATATATATATATATATATATATATATATATATATATATATATATATATATATATATATATATATTATCTATTATCAAAATTACATGTTAGCTTAAAAAAGACAAACCAAAAAAAAAAATCACTTGTTAGCTCCAAAGCCATGAACTAAAACAAGTGCTGCCACAATCTCTACAACAGTGATAATGATATGGCTTATTGGATTCAATGATAATGAGTTTACTCTAATCAAAAGAAACAATCAAAGAAACAAAATAAAAAGAGTTACAACATATCAAAATTGGACAGATTATTGAAGAGTTGCAAGGTGATCAACAAAATAAGATTTTTACGTTCTAATAATAAAAACGGGTCCTAAAGATCCACGGGTTCGAATCCGAGTATTTTATTGAGACCCGGATCTGTCAATTTTAAACAGATCTAGACCCGACCCGGATCCAATGGGTCTAAAATTTTAAGATCCAAATCCGCAAAAACGGATCTAGATCCACGGATCCGGGTCGGGTCTAAGATCTATTGCCATCCCTAGCCCCGTTTCCACAGAGTCTTGTATCTTTGGCTTCGATTGATATAATATAAGCTGCAGTTACATTTAAAAAACTAATAATAATAATCAACACACGATTTTTACGTGGAAAACCTCTTCGATGTGAAGAGTAAAAACCACGGGACGTCGGGAGTCCACCCTTTATTTTTTATTATTGATAAAAAGGAGTTTACAACTTTTAACAAGTGGACTACTGTGGTTTCTAAAGATTAACTATAATGATTCTAACATAGTTCCTAAAGATTAACTATAATGATTGATATAATAAGTTGTTTCAACCGGTTAGTTCACCAAACACTAACATTAACAATATGGAAATTGTCACACTGGCTAAGCTTCTATCTTCTCTTCTAAGGAAAAGCGGCCTTTATCACCATTTGTGCCTGGACTTGGACCTTCCTGTTCCGTAGCTTGAACGCTTATCTCATTGTATTTCCGTTTTCGACATCCTTGTTCTTCTCGGTCCATCGACTTTCCTTGTGACGAGGGATGATCTTCTCCATCTGATGAAAATAAATTAGAAGAAACTAAGAAGGTATTCAAGAAATCGACAGTTTAAAGACAAGAACATCCTTTATGTACAAATATATAAGCATGTAAGTTAACTAAGGACATCATTCGTTTGGAGCGTCAATGATAAAAAGCAAAGACCATGAAAGGCAGAATGAAATTTTTTAAAATTTAAACCAAATGTTTGATTAAAAAGGTGTTCGTCGTCTGAGATTTTTGGCAAATTTTTTTTAATATACAACTGTCCTATATATTTTCTTATAATTTTAGTCTAACAAAATAAAAGCAACACAATTAAATGAAGAGAATAACTGAAACAAAAAAAAGTCTAATAAGTAATAATGGCGTATCAAATTAAGAATGAAATTATCATATTTTAACAACTACAAGAAACGAAAAAAGAAGAAAGCAAATGGGAGAAATCGAAAAAAATAAAAAATATGCTTACTATCTACAATTAAAAGGTTTGTTTTATATTTTTAATTAATTAAATTTTCTAATTTATATTTAATAATTAGTTTGCATAACTGAATACTTGAATCAATAAAAACTTATACAAAACAATAATCTATTATGAGGATAGTAAAAACAAGACTTATAACAAAATGGACGACGATTATCTTGTTGAGAGTTTAGTAATATATATTTAGAGACAAATAGCAAAGACACACAATGTCAATAAGATTATAGACAATTTTAAAGTGCTAAAAGAACGTCGTTTACTTTGATTCAAAAATGTACAATTTTTGGATATATTGATTTGCTATATTTTAGTTGAATTCAATTTTTTTGTTAACCCCGCCCCCTAACATTTTGTTCAAGTTTCGCCACTGTTCGAATCGTCGTCAAGATCATCATACCCAGTATATCCCGCCATCCCGCTCAATGGTCAGGGTCTGGGGAGGAAAAAAAGACGGCAGCTCATACCAATAGAAGAGAGTGCGGTTAAAGAATCCCTCGGCTCGATTTGATTAAAAAGGTGTCTACATGATACCGTGCAACCGCTGATTTATAAGAACATAATCGGAAAGGGGAGAGGCGAAAACAGGCCCAAAATGTTTCAAATTGGTACAAATAGAAGGTAGTTAGGCATTACCACTTTCACCGTCGGATGCATCCTCCAGCAACGCAATAGCTTGGGACAATGCTCGTTCATGTTCCTGCAAGACATTGTTTAATAAGAGTTTAAGACACAGATCATGACAAACGTTTTAACAGAAATTAAAGGTTACCGGTTATTACTTACATTCAATACAATATTGGCTTTTTCGACCTCCGTTGGGTCAGGATTTTTAGCTGAAAAAATCTCTTCGACCTGCAAAACATTAAATTTTTGTCAAATAAATAATTCACTCTTGAAAAAATAAAACTTTTGTCACCTTTTTAATTATCGCTTTAGTGTTTGATAATTTAATTTCTGTCCCATTTTTTCCAAATTGAGGCCTGAAATTCTTTTTGGGCCGGCCTTTTCCGCGGCCTCTTACTGGCCCGATTACTCCACCACCACGGGCTAAACACCTTATAAAACTGCGACCTTGTCCAGAACTGTCCCATCTGATATCTTTAGGGGATATCTGACACATAACATTAATAAATAGGGGCAGCAAAATAATCAGAAGTTGTACAAATTCTTTATATAAGGAGACTAACAAATTTTTTGTAGGTACATGTGGGCCAAACCAAGTTGCTCTCTCAGTAAAAACCAAACCAGGAGAAAATCCCAAGGAGGTGAGGGTAGTACAAAAATCACATTTACTTTAAAATAGGTTTCTCTGCGACATTAAACCGTCACTCCAACGACAACTAGAGTTGTTGATGCAGTTTATCATGTTGATTTCAAGTTAGGTGTTTTAGGTCGGTCAAAAATCGGGTTTGGTGCTCACATTCATTTTTACATAATTATAAATCATTAATGAAGTCAAGTCAAATCGAGTTTAGTTACAAGGTCAAGTAAATTTAGGATCATCTGGTCTGTTTTAAACGTCGTTATATGTGTGTTAGCAAAAAAAATAGTATGACCAAAGTAGATATTATTAGCATATGGATGTGGATCTCATTTAAAACTTTGAGATTTCTTTTTCCAAAGAAAAGAAATACAACACAAACATAAGAGTAAAAATAGCTAGATCATTCATAAAATCCTATTTCAAGAAAGGGCAGGCTAATTTTCATTAAAAGGATCACATCAGTGTTACCTCTTTGAGATTGAGCCACTCCCAAGATTCATTTTTTGTATTCATATCATAAACTAAAGCATGTAGGCCCTGAAAAACACAGTAGAACAAGAACATTAGTCTTTAAGAATGGACATGATGCATTGTAATTCCGCCCAGCGTTATCACGAAAACAGCAATTCTACCTCTTTATAATCCGTTATCAATGCCTCATAGAAAGTGTTATCAACCGGCCACCTTATCCATACTTTCTTGCCGATGTGCTGATCGATCGTTTGAGCTTTGTCAGGCTCATTTGCTCCGAATGTACCAGAAGTACTATGACTTTTACCCTGTGGCCTTCTTGGAACAGTGGGGTATAATGGAGGACGGCCAGGTTTCAACTTTGATGAAGATGACTGCAGGGATGGATGCTTGGTATCGGGTGGAGGAAGTGCACCAGCATCAGAGGGTGCTGACACTGAGTGGCTCGTTTTCTGTTTCTTAAGTGGGGCTGAAACAGTAGGACTTGGAACAGATTCATGAACTGGTGAAGAGCTCTGCTTGCCTTGTTGGTGCTCATTTGATTGTCTCAAATCTCTGCCAAGTCATTAAACAGAGTTCTAGTCAAAACAAAGTCGTTGACCGGCTCATTCGGTGGTAAGTGGTATTAAACGATGGTAATGGGAACGAAAACTCGTGTAATTTTGGTTGAAAGACCTACTAGCTACCGTTATGGTCATGCTTGTTTAATTTCAATCATCTCATTTTCTTCATAAATTCCAATGCATTACCATTTTGTTACCAATTGGAAAAGGTAGTATTAGGTGATAATGGAATTTTGTGATAAAAGTTTAATCACCATGGAATGACATGGAATTTTTTATGAAATTTTACGCCGTAAGTCATTTTCATTACCTACATTTAGTACCACTAACTAAACGGGTCGTAAAAGTGATATTATGACTTTCAGAAGATAAGTACCTTAATCTTTTGATCATATCATCATTATTGACTTTTGAAAGAGAATTTTGGTGTTCCGCATCTGACAGTAAAGAAATACCAGACTCCTGTTCAGTAATCTTAACATGTATGATGATTGGTGACTACTACCATAATTATCTAAATAAATTTAAATTTGATTATATCAAGAACATATTCCATATCTAAAAGAATAAACATCTACATTCTTACATAGTGAACCAATGAATCATAGGGCAGAGGACAAATCTATCACTACAAAACCTTTCCTTACATAAGCCAGCCACTCAAAGCTCCTACTAATAACTTTTCTAAAGGCCAATTATGCTTAAAGTTTTAATTATTGAACTTAAGTATGGATCATATCTCTCGGTAAGACCGTCTCATATAAGAAATTGTGAAACTTTAAATCAAGAATTTACCAGCCCAACAGCCCATTTTAATTAATTTCTTCAAATCCACTTCAACTCATTGTTTATCTCCCCTTAAGTTTCTACTCTAAAGCCAAACATAATACTACATAGATTATCACAAAAAAATACAGGATCCAATTTCTAAAACTTCCAAAAGTTGAACAATGTGATTGCTAAGAATTTTACTATTTCTAAGTTCCCAATAATCTTCTGATTCAGAAAACCAACAAAAATTAGCCTTTTTCAAACGGCAAATAAACCATCAAAGATTGCAACTTTCTAGAAAATATAGATCACAGATTTTTACAAAAATAAAAATTGAGAGATAACAGTGGAATGATAAAATTAAAACCCTAAAACTTTTTTGGAAGGATAGAGTGCAAATCTACTAACAAAAACAATATCAAAGAAACTACTACGCAAATAAAACACCAAAACGAAATATTAACACAACAAATCAAAAATCATAAACCAAAATATTAACACGACAAATCAAAATTTAAAATTCATACAAATTGCCGTTACTTCAAAACACAAAACACAAAACATAATTCCGAGATCATAGCATTCCGTTTCATAACACAACACACATATTTTCAGATTTTGCTTGGGTCGTATGTCTTGTTATGAAACAGAACTAAATAGCTAAAGCCATCCTAATTCCTAAACAAATAACAAATCTAATAAAAATTTACAAGAATAATTTACTATAAAATTTACAAGAATAATAGTAAACGAGAAAGTTTCAAAAATCTACAACTTTCCCATAAAACCTAATACTGCCGCAGCTAAAGATCAATTATTATGATTTTTAACTGTACACTGATATAATCTGGTAATTGTCACACTGGTTAAGCTTCTTGTTTCCTTTCTAAGTAAACCCTACCTTCTACGCCCATCTCACCATATTTCCGTTTTCTCCATCCTTGTTCTCGGTCGATTGATTTTCCTTGTGAGAAGGGATGATCTCCTCCATCTGATGGAAATAAATTAGAAGAAACCTTAGTTTCAAAAAGCACGAGGCGCATCGAGGCGCTAGCTTTTCGTATGCAAGGCACACCTTTTTGTTAAACCTTAAAAATCAATTTTAAAACATATATAATGCTTCAAATAAACATGATATTCATATTTTAGTATTAACATGCTTGAAAACATTTATTATTCTTGCAATAAACACAACTCACAAAACTATTAAAATGAGAATACAAAGAACTCCAAAAGTAATAATCTTCACCTTTTTTTTTGTTTTTTTCTTAAAGAAACGATTTTTACAATTTCATATTCAATTTTATTTTGAGTTTCGAGTTTAGCTTCTTTTTCGAACAAACAAGAATAAGTTATTCATGAAGCGCATCGAGGCGCCCAAGGCGCACGCCTATTCAGATTTTTCATCCAAGCCTGAGCTCAAGGCGCACAAGGCCAAAGCGAAGCACGCATTTTAAAACTAAGGAAGAAAATAAGAGACTAAGGTGGTATTCATGACATCGACAATTTACAGACAAGAACATCCTTTACGTACAAAAATATAAGCATGTAACCAAGAGCATCATTCCTTACTAGAAAAGAAAAATCAAGTCGTTTGGAACGTCAATGATAAGCAAAGACCATGAAAGGCAGAATAAAATTGAAAAAACTTTGAACCACATGTTTGGTTAAAAAAAGGTATCTACACGATACCGCGCAACCATTGATCTATAAGAACTTAACCGGGAAGGGGAGAGGAGAAACAAACCCAAGATGTTTCAAATTTGTACAAACAGAAGGCAATTAGGCATTACCACTTTCACCGTCAGATGCATCCTGTAGCATAGCAATAGCTTGGGCCAATGCTTCTTCATGTTCCTGCAAGACATTGGTTAATTAAGACACAGATCATGAGAAATGTGCTAACAGATATTAAAGATTGTCTGTTTTTAATTACTTTCAACAATTTCTTCGCTTTCTCAACCTCCATTGGGTCAGGATTATTAGCAGAAAAAACGTTGTCCACCTGCAAAACATCAAATACATTAAAGTCTTTCAATAAAATAATCAAACTATTGTTAAAATGAAACTCTCCCTCCAGACTATAAACTCACCTCTTTGAGTAGAACATCAGTATTTAGTAAACTAAATTCTCCCACTCCTTTTCTTCCAACGCCCTTAAAGGTTCCGCGACTTCTTCCGCGGGCTAAGGACTTGTTAGAGCCACGACCTTGTCCAGCTTCCTCACCGTCACATCTAATATCTTTAGGGTCTATCTGCACATTGCAATAACAAACTATGATTAACTTACTAGCATTTTCTCTAGCTGATCAAAGGGCAGCAAATAATCAAAAGTGGCCCTGATTTTTTGTAGGTACATGTGGCCCTACCAAGTTGCTCTCAGCATCACTTGGCTAATAAACTGACCATCCCCAAAGAGCCCTCTTTCCCCAGCCCCATGAAAACCAAACCAGGAGCAAATTCCAGGGTTTTCAATTATGTGCAAAATTTTAATTGTCGGACCTACATTCTGATTCATGATGTTGGAGATATCAAAATTAGACGGGTTTTCAATTATTTTTCTGTTTGCAATATGTTTTGGAGATCATGCTTGATATTTTTGGATAAATTACACCTCATAAGTACAAGTAAATGTAAACGTTTGAGTTTTGACCAGTCCTAGTTTCTTTTTTTGACCTGATACATTGTTTGCCATACCCTTCCCCTGCTGTTGCAAAAAGGCCACAGGTTAACAGTCATAGTGCTTCCGATACTTTCGGAGCTAATGACCCTGACAAAGCTCAATCAGCTTATCGGAAAGAGAGTATGGACAAGGTGGCCGTATGATAACAGTTTTTACGAGGCATTGATAACAGATTATAAAGAGGTAAATTATAATCTGTTATCAATGCCTCGTAAAAACTATTATCATACGGCCACCTTGTCCATACTCTCTTTCCGATAAGCTGATCAATCTTTTGAGCTTTGACAGGGTCATTAGCTCTGAAAGTATCGGAAGCACTATGACTGTTAACCTGTGGCCTTTCTGCAACAGCAGGGGAAGAATATGGCATAGACTGCAGGGAAAACAATTATCAGGTCAAAAAAAGAAACTAAGACTGGTCCAAACACAAACGTTTACATTTACTTGTACTTATGAGGTGTAATTTATCCAAAAATATCAAGCATGATCTCCAAAACATATTGCAAACAGTAAAATAATTGAAAACCTGTCTAATTTTCAAATTTTGATATCTCCAACATCATGAATCAGAATGTAGGTCCGACAATTAAAGTTTTGCACATAATTGAAAACCCGTCTAATTTTCAAATTTTGACATCTCCATAAACTTACTTCTTTTGCCTTCTTGCCTCGCGATCCTGGAGGAGGGCCACATTTCAAGTTTGATGAAGATGGCTGCAAGGATGGCTGCATGCCATTGGCTGGAGTAAGTGCACCACCACCAGCAAGTGCTGACACTGACTGGCCTGTTTTCTGTTTCTTACGTGAGGCTGAAACAGTAGGACTTGGAACAGATTCACGGACAGGAGCAAAAGGGCTCGGGATGCCTTGTTGGTGCCCATTCGACTGTCTCCGATCTCTGCCAAATCATTAAACAGAGTTCTAGTAAAAAGAAAGAACATCATCATCAACTACCTAAGAAGTGATAATATGACTTTCAGAAATCTAGTCCTTTCATACCTTATTTCTTTGATCATATCATCACTATTGACCCTTGAAAGAGAATCCCTGTGTTCCTCAACTGACACTCTGAGTTCTTTCCTAAGTTCTGTTATCAAACTTTCCTTTTCCTGTCAAAATACAATATGCTTAGACAAACAAGATATTAATTTATACTTGGAAATAAGCAACAGCAAGTACCCAAGTAAGGGTGTCAGACTGAGCCTTGAAGGCTCGCAACACAGAACAGTATGCTTCTTGCTCAAAAAAATGAATGCGTGTTTCCATGTCATTAGTGGGCATCCTTGGATATGTAGAGCCGGCAACTGCAGATCTTCCATTCCCAGTTACACGTGCATTTCTAGCAAATCTATGTTGATGAGGTGGCGGAAGATCATCATCCGTTCCTATGAAAATATTAAAAAGCACAACCATTAAGATGAAGATTACAACCCACGATAAATTAACATAGAAAACAAAGGATCAATGATCATTGTGATACAGAATCATAAAAAGGAAACTTCTAATCAACAAGTGTTGAAATGAAAGGATAAAATCTTGAATGAAAGGATAAAATAGATCAAACAGAAAAATGACCAAGAATCGATAAAACTTTCAACACGTGATTCAAATTAATGATCAAAGCGATAAAAATTAGGGTGAAAAAAAGAGGGGAAACAGAAATCTTGAATGAAAAAAAGAGGGGAAACAGAAATCTTGAATGAAAAAAAGAGGGGAAACAGAAATCTTGAATGAAAATTTGATGCGATTTAGGGTTACCATCACTAATCTACTAAAAAGAAATCCCCAAAAATATTAATTTCACAGTCCAATCAGGCTCTGACACAACAAAAACAATCCAAAAGAATACAACACAAATGAAACACCAAATCGCAATTTTTAACATAAAAATTCAAATTTCAAAATTTGTTAGAGTTAACATCACATCAAAATACAATTCCGATGCAAATTCAAATCAACAAATCTCAACAATCATATCAACAAAAGAAAAAATTCCGATATCAAAGAATCTCACCACTACTATCAGAACGATTATAATCCATAGCAGTTTAAGAGATTGTACCGAATTTTTTCAACCACTTTCCGAAAAAACGAAAAAAACGAGTCTTGAAAATAGATCAAACAGAAAAATGACCAAGAATCGATAAAACTTTCAACAAGTGATTCAAATTAATCATAAACGCGATAAAAATTAGGGTGAAAAAAAGAGGATAACAGAAATCTTGAATGAAAAAAAGAGGGGAAACAGAAATCTTGAATGAAAAAAAGAGGGGAAACAGAAATCTTGAATGAAATCTTGATGCGATTTAGGGTTACCATACTTTAAAACACAAAAAATCAAATTTCAAAATTCGTTAGTTACCATTACTTTAAAACACAATTCCGATGCAAATTCTAATCGACTAATTCCAACAATCATACCAACAAAAGAAAAAATTCCGATATCAAAGAATCTCACCACTACTATCAAAACGATTATAATCCATTTCAGCTTCGAGAAATTGTACCGAATTCTTTTCAACCAACTTCCGAAAACCGAATCTTGAATTTAGATCAAAGAGAAAAATGATCTAAAATCGATAATTTTTCAAGAAGTGATTCAAATTGGTGAGTAATGCGATAGAAATCTCAAATTAGGGTGAAAAAAGAGGGGAAAGAGAAATTTGAAATAAAAGATTAATGTGATTTAGGGTTGAAGGAAGAGATAATAAAAGAACGAATGCGGTTGCAGTGTTGATATACTGAGAACAAACGCGGATTTGAAGCATGTTTTTCTTATTTTTGAGTGCTTTCGGGTTCATTAAAAACACTTTTTTTTGTTGTGTTTGAATGTTTGTTAGATTCATAGACTGAGACTACACTTTTTTTGGGCTTTTATTTACCACAGATTCTCCTATTGTCCTTTTCTATTCGATCAGTTTTATGAGTGACCGTCTTTTTGAGAGACGTATCTTAGGCCCAATCCATTAAAGCTTATTGCCTCTATTTACCCTATATGTTCCCTAATGGGCTGACCCATTATATAAATTTTTTTTAATAATTAATGTAAAAATGTCATTAGACGGTTAAAAGGCTAACCCATTATATATTTTTTCAAAATATTGTAAGTAGGCATTAAGAATAATAGAAATAGACATTTAAGATATTCAAAGTAGACATTCAGGATGCAGTAAATAAACATTAAAAATAATGTAAGTAGACATTAAAAATGCAATAAGTAGGCATTTATCATTAATGGGTTGGGCTTAAGATATATCTGTACAAGAGACGATCTCTGAGGAAACTAGCTATTTTTGTAATAATTAATGTAAAAATTCTTATGGCACGATCTCACGACTAAATATGGGCTGACCCAATAAAGGTTTCTTAAAATTTAATGATAAAAATCAATCTGTGAAAACATTATAATATAACATCAACCAATTAATTAAATTGATATTTAATTATAATGACAAACACATTCATTTATTGTAAGATTTAATGAAAGTATGAGACAGTAACAATATCATATGAAAATTAATAGTATTAGAGTAAAAGAGATTTCATTTGTATTGAATCATCAAAATCATTAGATGAATACAAAGACAACCTATATATAGATTAGAATAGCATGGCTAGAAAAACGGAGAAAGTAGGAAAAGAGTGAAATAGAAAATACACCCCTTTCACTATCTAACATCCTAGTCTTACAACCTTATAAACTACTACTAGACTAGATACAAATATGTATTAGTCTTTAACATTTAATTTCACGGAACGAAAACGCTAGTAAGCTGAGGCTTTATCTTTATATCTACTCTGTCAAAACTCGTCATCTCAAACAATTTATGGCCAGCAGGTTAGTCTCAGATACAACAAATAGAAGGAATACTAGGAATTGTATTAAGTATTAGAAATAAAACATGTCGGCTTCTATACTAACTAAACATGGCAATATGTTGATCACCCTTATATTTGGATCAAAACAAATATAAAAGCTTCATTTCTCTCGTATTTCATATTACATGATTTAATATATTTTAATAATTTAACTGCGAGCACATAAACATATAATCAAATATACAATATAAATATATATATATATATATATATATATATATATATATATTTTATTTTGTGATTATAATTTTTTTTCAATGAATATATATCTCAAAAAAATTCCAATTGTAATCGCATTTGTCAAATCACCATTTTAAATTAATTGGTGACAATAGGAACTATAACTACTTCTATCCCAAATTCAATCGCTTTTAATTGTTATTAAAATAATAATATAAATTTCATCAAAATAATAATATTATAAAATAAACAAATAACAAAAATGGTAGTAAATATAATATAATCTTGAGTAATAAATATTTAAGTATAACATTCACGTTTAAACACATGTACGTCCAATGGTAGTAAATATAATATAATCTTGAGTAATAGTAAATTGGAAGAATGGAGGGAAGCTTTGGGTAAGGGGAAGTGCATAAGCCGTTCGAAGACAGAATACATGCGATGTGATTTCAGCGGGACAGAATCGTTAGGGGAGCCAGAGGTGTCCATCGGGGGAGAAGTAGTTGCATGTACGTCCAAGTTCAAATATCTGGATTTAGTAATTCAGAGTAATGGAGAGATTGTTGGTGACGTTACTAGCCGTATACAGACAGGGTGGCTTAAGTGGAGAGCAGCGACTGGGGTGCTTTGTGATAAAAGATTCCCTAGTAGACTAAAGGGTAAATTTTATCGAGTTGCAATTAGGCCAGCTTTGTTGTGCGTGACAAAATGTTGGCCAGTAAAGAAGGTTTTCGAACAGAGGATGGATACAATAGAGATGCGCATGTTGAGATTGATGTGTGGTAAGACTATGATGGATAAGATAAGAAATCAGGAGTTTAGGGAGAAGTTAGGAGTTGCACCTCTCTCTGCAAAGATGCGGGAGAACAGGCTGAGATGGTTTGGGCATGTGCAAAGAAGCACCCATGACGCCCCAGTAAGAAGGATCGAGCGCATCATAGTGGAGGGCAAGAGAAGCCGAGGAAGACCTAGGAGGACGTGGGAGGAGCAGATTAAAAGCGACATACACGAACTACACCTCTCTAAGGACCTGACCAAGGATAGGGCCAAATGGCGGCGCCTTATCACGTCCTAGATTACTAGACTTGTCTGTTTCTGTTCTGTGCCTTTCGTCATCGCTCTTTACCGACTCTCTTACCTGTATCGTTTTCTTAGTTATCTATATGTTTTCATTTAGTTGTGTAAGTCACTTACTATGCTTGCGGTTAATTGATTTTTACGCTTGGCTAACGTGGGTGTAAGATGCAGGATTTCAGATTTTTTTGCAGGTTCCTATCTTTGAAGACTCTTCTTGAGCCTAATGACTCTTTTGACCGCCCTCTCCTTATGGGTATGATACGCCGTCGATCTTCCTTCCCCAGACCCTGACCATAGATTTATCTATGTGCGGGAACACTGGGTATGATGATGATGATGATGATGATTCACGTTTAAACACATTAACGAGATAACCCTAATTGGAGGGACATTGAGAATCACCCCGTGAAACGATCACATAATATAAATCTACGCTCCTATGAACCTTAGTTTAAGAACTTGACGTTTGAAGTATAATTGTTGTTTGTAATTTGTAGAGAGCAAATATGAGAGAAAAAGATTTAGAAAGAAAAGCAGGAAAAACTAACAATGGTGTTATTTATATTATTAGGAGTATTATTATTATTATAAGAAAGTGGAAATAGGAGATTAGAAAAACTTGCCTATAACCTATAGGTTTTAATAATTTAATAATTTATTTTTTATTAGCTGATTTTTCGAAAGACTGTCTCCTTGAGATAAATATTTCAACCTCAACCTGTTAAAGACCCATTAAACATAAATATTTACTAACTATATTCTCAATGCCTACGTGCATTATCCCTAATGCTCACCTACAGTATCCTTAATGCCTACTTTCAATATATTTAATGTCTATTCATATCACTCTTAATACCTACTTATAATATTTCAAACAAATACAATGGGCCGGCCCAATTAGAAATGGTCTCTCAAAAAAAGTCTCTCACAAGACTTTGTGTTTTTTATTTTTTTCATAATAAGAAAATAAAAACTGCAATTTAGTTTAATCGGAAAATGTTTTTTTTTTTTGAGAACCAAGAAGTGCTAGCATTACGATAAATCAATGACCGCTAAGGCTTGGATGCCTTGCGGAAAAGGGTTCATACAGATCTTTTCATCAACATTATTCATCTCCCTTCTAGCAGCTAGTGAGCAACGGTATTGCCCTTCCTACTTACATGTATGCATTCAAAGCCAATAAAACATGAATTAAGCAAGAAAATCTTTTCATAAATCAAGAAAATAGGTGTGAGACCATGCTCCTTCTTGGCAATAGTAGAAATAACCTCATGTGCATCACCTTCTAGAGTGATATGAGAGTATCCCATCCGAGTTGCTAGCTCCATAGCATACAGTGCAACTGTTGCTTCTCGTTGTCGTGGCGTCCCACGAAGCAAGATATTTTTTGGTACCCACAGCAAGCAGCTCGCCATTTTCATCTCGGCATACGGCCCCTAAACCCCTGTGCAAACCAGCTCCAAGATGAGCGTCGAAATTGATTTTTACCCAGCCGGATCGAGGTTTCGACCATTGTTGTTGTGTAGTTGTGCGTGGATTATGGGCTCGATAAACTTTCCGCACGTACATCTCATAATCACGGATGAGGTTAGAGAAACCAATTGTGATAGCAACAGCATCCACGCTTTCTGATGTCATGACCTGTTTATTTCGTACAAACCATGCAGCCCACATGAGGGAGAGGGCTGAGTCGCGTTCGTCCTGGGTAGCATGGCTCCATAACCATTCCAAACACTCATTGAATGAAGATGTTGGAGCGTGATTGAGAAGGGACATTGCGGGGTATGTGCTCCAAACTGCATTCATAGAGGGACATTTGAGTAGAGCGTGAAGGACCGTCTCATCCGCACTGTTGCATCTGCTACATGTTGGGTTGTCCGTCCAGTGTCGACAGTGTCTCTCCACGTTTACCGGCAGGCTACCCTTACATGCTCACCATAAGAAATGTTTCATTTTTGGTGGGCCCGTCATATTCCATATGCGCTTCCATTGATTGTGTTCTGCAGCATTGTTGTTTCTAGCATTAAACCCTTCCATACCGAGCCAATATGCTGATTTGACTGTGTATACTCCATTTTTTGAGTGTGCCCAATACAGTGTGTCGCGTTGGTGGAGATTAGTGATAGGAATGGCAAGGATGTTGTCGGCAGTAGTGGCATCAAATAAGGATTGGACTAAATCAATCTTCCACTTGGCACCGTCCTAGTTAATAAGATCAAAAACCTTGAGCTCCATATCAACATCCTGCAATCGAGGTATAGGGCACGTTGCTTGATTCTGTGAGATCACCCATTTATCACGCCATACCTGGATATTCGTACCCGAGCCTACACGCCATACAAGACCTTCCATCAAAAGATTTTTTACACCCCACAGACTACGCCAAGTGAAACTAGGGTCAAGAGAGCTCACAACATCGGAAAATGTTATTTATGATATTAAATATTTTTATTATTTTTTTTTTTTTGAAAATATTTTGATATTACAACCCCAAGGTATAGAATTCGAATTAAATTAGAAAATTTAGTAAATTCAAAAGTGTTATTAATGTTTTATAAGAATAATTGAGTGCCATCATTTAAGGTGAGGACGATGTTAATTAGTCGTTTTTACATTACTTTAGCTTGGGATTATTGTACTTCTATATGTTATTTTTAGGGTATAAAGTTGTAAATTTTACAAACAAAATTTTGCCGAAAGTTTTCCCAAAATTGCATCCATCTGTTGGTGATCCATGAGACTCTGAACCCTGGATCTGCCCTAGTCTACTACGATATACCTATTCATAAAATTTAATGACATATGTATAATGTATATTTATTAATATATATATATATATATATATATATATATATATATATATATATATATATATATATATATATATATATATATATATATATATATATATATATATATATATATATATTATATATATATATATATATATATATATATATATATATATATATATATATATCTTGTTAATATCATACATCATGCAATTAATTAAAGACTAAAAAATTTCATATAACATTCCCATACTGATTTGTCATATTGAATAACTCCTATCAAAATTAACATCAACTTATCCCTTTGATATATATGTAGTATATTACAATTAGATTTATTCTCTGAAATTTTCTCTGGAATATTATATTTTTGAATTTAAAAGCTAAATAAGATTTCCAAATACAGTTTTTATAATATATATTTTTTATATTGAAGTATTTATCATTTAATAAAGTTTTTTTCATTAAAATTTTAATTTCTAAAATATTTTATCAAGAAACACAAAATACATGATAATCAAAAATTATTTTGAGAATGACAAAGAATAACTACAATATGTTGATACTATTTTTGAAAGTTACCCGAATTTGACTTAAAAGTATGAAAATTTTAATTTATATTTAAATTAACGATTATATTGTTTTCATTAAAAACACTATATATTCTAGAATTTTATATCTATTTTATAAGAAATATTATAATTTTATAATGATAAACATTGCATCCATATTTTAAATTTATATTTTTATATATTTTTATACTAGTCACTTTGTGTATTGCACGAGTTTCAATACTAGCATTAGTATTCTGATATCTTGAATAGTGTAGGAATACGATTACTATGTAAATATCTTAGTTTTCGTGAGATTATGGGGTGTTTGGCTTTTGACTTTTGGCCTTAGCTTTTTGGTTGACTTTTGATTTTTGACTTATTGGTTGGTCAAACAGCCAAAAAAAAGTGTTTGGTAAATGGTTTTTAGAGCAGCTGAAAAGATACTTTAAGCTAAATTGAAAAGTCTACTCTAATTTGCTTTTTTGGTTTGCTTTTGACTTGTTGGCCCACTTTTTCTCTAATAAACATCCAACAGCAAATGCTCTAATTTACCAAACATCTCTACAAACAGCTAGTTTTTTCAGCTAGGTTAAAAGCCAATAAAAACAACCAACACTTTCAGCCGGTCAAAAAAGCTAACTAAAAAAGCTAACAGCCAATAAGCAATAGTCTGTTGCCAAACATCCCCTATATATACATTTTTGTAAGGAAAATATTCTTTACATTATCAAGAGTCTAAGATCCTTTCTAAACTTTAGCTCATTTTTGTTCTCCGCTTTGCAGCCTTTTTTTTTCTTTCAGTTGGTCTTGGCCGAAACCGTCTCAAATTGAGATCGAAAGTGGACCGACGCAATTTGTGCATGTATCAACCTCACATGCTTTCTCTCATTTTTTTTTCATTTTCTGCGCATTTTTCAATTTTAATCTTATAGATATCAATTTTGACCTTAAAGGGAATCAATTCCAACTTAGAGTAAACTTTAAACAATTCAATTAACATAAAATTTTCAATTTTGACCTATTTGTGATTAATTTTGACGTTAAACTAATCAATTTCTACGTAAATAAGGTTTTGTTTCACAAATTGAGAACGAATTTAATAAAATGGTATTATTTTATCATTCTATGGATAACTTTTAAACAACAAATGAGTGGTCAATAACACTATCAATAATAGTATTAAAACAATGTATAATACAAGTACTTTTATTCAATGCAACATGATGATTTTAATGAAACATAAGAGTACTTGTACTCTTTAATGATCGATCAATAATAGTGATATTACTCTTTCCTCAGCACGTAAATATCATCATCATCATCGTACCCAATATCCCGCCGGAAAGCAGGGTCTGGGTGAGGTAAGGTGATGAACAAGGTACATCTTCTAATTTAAAGCTCTCATTTGCTAAGAACTCCACAGTTAAGCGTGCTTGGTGGAGAGCAATCTTTGAATGAGAAGCTTTTCGGGTGCGCATGACTGAGGCTAAAGTGCCACTACTAAAAAACATGGAGTTTCTTGACGCTTTATTTTAGACGCTTGGTTAACCGTCGAAAAAAAAAACGGAGCTTTTAGACGCTTAATTTTCGACAGTACAATGCGTCTAAAATACTGATTCAAAGCGTCCAAAAAAATAAAAAAAAAATTAAAAAAAAATGTAAAAATATTACCGCCCGTTAGATTACCCAAAATTTTCAAAAACACAAAACCCGCATAAACAAAAGAAACAACGCTTCTCCTTCTCTCTCTCCCCCAAACTGCTCTAAACCCTAACTCCCACCGGCACAGAATCTCCCACCGGCACAGAAGCTCCCACCGGCGGTTGTCGCCTCCCCCTCCACCGGCGGTTGTCTCTGAACCCGTTCGCTGCTCTGTACCGTTCGTTGTTCTGTACCGTTCGCTGTTCTGTACCATTCGAATTGTCTGCATCAGGTTTGTATTACCATTTGCTTTTTTTTTTCTTTTTTTTTCTTGAAAAGTTCAATACATTTGATTGAATAAATTTGGATGCATTTATGATTTGGATGCGGTTGTGGAGTATATTTTTATTTCTTGTAAATTTGGATGTGGTTATGGTCTTGGGGTTACTAGATCTTACGTGTTTGGTATTGAAGCTCAATTACGAAAAGACAAGATAGGTGATTGTGGTGGTTCTTCAAGTGATGTTATGGGGCTTAAATCTTACCTATTGTCTATTGAGAGAAAAAATGATGAGCTTATGAGAAGAAATGATGAGGTTATGAGACAAAATGATGAGCTTATGAGAAGAAATGATGAGGTTATGAGAAAAAAAGATGAAGAAGTTGAAGAACTAAGAGCTCAAAATCAAAAAATTCTCACTCAACTTACATTCGTCTTAGATCAACTACAACAAAATCAAAAGACAAGTAAGAATCATTATCAATTTTATCATCAATTGAATCTTTTCATATTACTTATTAGTGCTTATGGTTGAAGCGTAGTTACTAATATTTTCATGTAATGTAAATGTATAATTTTGTTTGCAGTTGGATGATAGATATGATGATGACTAATATAAACTTTTGTATATTCATGGGGAGTTTGGTAAGGTTATCTCATACATTAAAATATTTGTTGGTCTTGAATCACAAAGTGTGTATGTATTTTGGCTAAAATTTGTGCGTTTGTTGGATTTCTTGCAGATTTTTGCTGCTGATATTTATACTATGACTAACAAATCATTTTTGCGAAGGTCTCAACACTAAAGTGGATGATGCAACATAATGACAACATATTTTGAGGCCTTTAACTTTTGACAAACATTTAACACTATATATTTTGCTCTATTTAACTTCAATGAATGTATATATGAATATATATTATGCCTTTTGCTACATCGACGAATGTTCTATTGTTAATAATTATGGCTTCATTTTCATTTAGACGTATAAAAGCGTCTAAAATATGAAGCATTTTCGACACTTTAAAGCGTCTAAATTTCAGAGTTTTTCGACGCTCTAAAGCGTCCTAAATTCCTGAAGTGTTTTCGGCGCTTTAAAAGCGTCTAAAATCAAACAATGTATTGTAGAATTAAAGGCGTAAAACTTTTCGACGCTTTAAAGCGTCGAAAATGTTAAAAAATAGTTTATTTTTATGGCGCCAAATCTTATTTTCGACGGTTAAAAGCGTCGAAAATACATAATGCTTTAGACGAAAATAAGCGTCGAAAAACAAGCGTCGAAAATTTGTTACGCCTTTTTTTTCGACGCTTTGTCAAGCGTCGAAAAAATATTTTTCGACGGTTTAAAGCGTCGAAAAAACCTATGTTTTTCCGTCGAAAAACTCCGTGTTTTTTTGTAGTGTGCGCTGAAAGGACTTGTGTGGTTTATGGGGCATGTCTACAGTCTCCATAGGTAGACATCGACGGTCTGAGGGGCCGGGGTGTTACATTATCATTGGTGGTGGCCAGCGCAGGTTCTTTTGGCTCGGTATTGCAAGCTATGTTGACACAATCATCATGTCAAAAGGCTGGTCTTCCACTTTTAGTAAAATCTTTCGAATCATAATCTTTGACTGTGTAGGACATTTGAAAATCTAACACCTTTTCCTTTGAATTTCGTGTTCTATTGATGTTGTTTTGCTGTTTTGACCAGTATTCTTGAGCATAGAGTCTCTTCTTACAATTGTAGCATTCTTGAGCTCCTCTTGATAGAAGCCTCCTCTTTATTGTCCTTTTTAGAGTCCCCTAACATTTTGCTTTGTTTTTCTAGGTTGATTAGAATCACGAGTTTTCTCACTGTCTTATTTGGCATTTTATTACGAAACAAAGTTGTATCTTCATCCTTAACAAAAAAAATCTGATTATTACGAGCCTCCTAGTTGGCTAACACATTTTCAAACTCAATTAGGGTCAATTGTGTAGCCTAACCTCGAATTACTATGACAAGATTATTTAAGCTCGGCTTCAAGCCACGAGCAATGATCCTTCTCATTCTTGTGTTTGTGATTGAGTTCTTAGGGTCCAACATTGTAATTTTCTCGCACAAAGTCTTGACTTTAGTGCAATATTGATTTACAATCATTCTTCTTTGAGAATATCTTCAACAAGGTGTCCCACCACACTATCATTCTTCTTTGAGAACAACCCTGACAAGGTGTCCCTCCTCCTTGTGTCTATTTGCATCTCTAATACGATGTAGCAACTCGTCCCTAACAGTTGCTGCTAGTACATACATAGCCTTATCAACCTTGATCTTCCACTTCATTAACTCATCTATATCGGTGGGTATCGTGGCAACACTACTATTGACTATACCTTAAAAGTCTTGATCCAACAAATAAAATTGCATGCATATGCTTTGCATACTATAACTATTATTGTTTAGTTTCTCAATACTACTAGAGGTGCTAGTAATATCTGCTATTTGCAACTTATTTACGTCTATCACATAACAAGTAAGTTTGACCTCTTACCAAAAGTTTCATCACTTCAGACTGAGCAAAATAGAAATTTATCAATCTCAAGATCATTTGGTAATTAAAAATATTTTAACTACACAACTCACTTTATCAATCTCTGAATGATAAATTGGCTAAAGTAAGTCACATAATAAACTATTTGATACTGGTATCGAATTTTTATTTATGCGAAAAAGATTAGAAGATAAGAAAATAATAAAAATGAATATAGTAAACTTTTAAATTTAACAAAATAGGATACTAAATATCATAAATACCCCAAAACAACAAACAAGTAATGGAGTACATTACACTAAGGAGTGGGGAGCCCTTAGCTCTACTACTAAACACTCATAAGAGGCTTTTATTGGTGGGATACAAAATATGTAAGAGCTTCACTTTCTATTTATACTACAAGGAATTTCTATACCTTACTTCAAATTTCAAAAATGGAAGGGTTGCTACTAGAGGTTGCATTGGGGGATCCCACTAAAGCCCGTGACCCGACCCTTTAAAAAAGGGTCAAAAGGTTGGATTTTAGCGGGTCGATTTATAGTGAAAATCAATAGGCCGATTCGGGTTTAGTATATACATAACTATAATTTGTGGTTGATTTAAGGAGCAAAAACGTGTTTACCAAAATGTTTGCCATCAGTGAATTATTTGACGAAGATGCAAAATTACCAATCAGCCATTAACAAAATTAGAAACAGTGGCGAATGTATGTTTGGGCACGCAGGGACACGTGCCCTTAGGCGGTTTTTTAAAAAATAATTCAAAGTAGACTTTTCTATTAGTCTGTGTAAAAATGTAAAATTAATATCAAAGTCTTTCGATGATAAATACTTACTCATTTTAGTAATTTTGTCTTATTTATTTATTTTGTCCCATTTTTCTTATGGTATTTCGTGTTTAAAATTTTAGCAAGTCTTGTATGAGACCGCTTCACTGTAAGACGGGCCCATACAAGCAACCCATTACTAAAAAAAGAAAAATAAAGAAATGAAAACTGAATTCCCGCTTGTACGAGAAGTTTTTTTTTAAAATACTTTAGGTTGACCCAATTGAGGTCGTCTCACGGTGAGACGACGTTAATAAAGAACGTGCACTATAATAGATCAATTCACTATTTATTTACATCATGCATATTATTTTTCGGGTATATTTAACGATTTTCTCTCATTACATTATTTTGAATAAAGTGGAATGAACTTAATAAATAAATTCAAATTGTTATTAATTCAAGTAATGCATATGATTAAGATAGATGTTAATTACTAGCATTTTTTTAATTCGAAAACGCTATTTAATTACGAAAAACGTTTTCAAGAATAAGATCACAATTTTGATAAATTTTATTGTGATTTTACTTGTTATTTTTTCAAATTTAAAAATATTAGTTGTTCATTTTATAAACGAAACTCCGCTAAAATTTCGTCTGTTAGTTGGTGTCCCCTAAGACTCCGAACCCTGGATCCGCCACTGATTACAAATGCTTCTCATCTCAAAAAATAAAAAAAATAAAAAATACAAATGCTTCTGTATTTAGTATAATATACTTTTATAAATCTTTTGAATTAATATTAAGTCACAATCAACTTTTTAAGTGTACAAATTTCTCTAATCACTAACAATTCAATAGGCTATCAATAGGTTTGCATGATTATCATTATATAACAATGAAAATTTTAAAATCACGGGTCGAGTTAAATCAAATTAAATGAATTATTGATCCGGCTGAATCTGATAAGTTTTTCTGTAGTTGCTACTTATTATTTTCATTTAATATGTAGTTGTTCTCTCTATAAACAAAGGGACTTGAACACTTATATTGTTAACTTTGTTTTTAATAATTTTTTATAACCTTTTTTCCTTCAAATAAAAAGGGCAAATTTTATGTGGTGATTCTTTTCGACTTTTTCACGTAAAAGATAAAAAGTTTTTAATCTGTAACCTTGATCATTCAACTTTTCTACGCAGTAGACAAAAGAGAGTTTTTTTTTATGTCAAGGTATTTTATGCAACTCAACCACCTTTTTTTTAAAAAAAAACAAATATAATGATCACTTTAATTGACCACATATTTTTAAACCTAGTCGAAATAAGTATTTAATTTAACCAAAGTCACTCCATAAATTTCAAAAATTATCATCATATAAATTTTCGAATAAAAAATGACTGTATTTGATGAAACATATCTGATATCACAATTCAAAAAAAAAAAAAAATCTAGAACAGTAAAAATAAACTGTAAACCCCAAAAATTCCTAGCAGCTGTTGTTCTGAAATCTCTTCCTCCTCGCGTTGAACTTTGCCTGTGGGGTTAGTCATTTAAATTTGATATTTTTACATCATTTTAGTTCATCATGTTTTACATTGAATTCATTGATTAACTTTTGAAATCATATTATTTTGTTGGAATTAAAATGTGCTCTAATGGCTTATAGACCAGATTGTATGGTTAATTGAGATCTTTGATTACTGAATTATTGCTTAAAGGTAGAGGTGTTGATTCCGATTAGGTTTTTCAGATCGGATTAAAATTTGGTTTTGTGCGCAAATTGATCTTTACATTATTGTAAATTTATTTTGAAGTGGGTTCAAAGTCTCACAAGCACAGCTAAATGTCGAATCGTCGGGTCTGTTTTGAACACTATCTATATTGTTGTTTTGTGTTGATGGTCGCGGTTGTTTAGAGTATAAGGTTTGTTGTGTTGTGTTGCTGATGGCTTTATAAGATTTGTATTTGCTGTTAGGAACTGAGTGAATGTGGATATATCTTTTGAGTATTTAGAAATTTGGGAGATACAAGGGTAATGGATAAAAGAGAATAAGAGAGAATATGTGTGTAGAGTACTAGAGTATAATGTGGGAATGTAGGCTTTAGATGATTAAATTTTCTGATTTTTGGATGGATTCTTAATGAAGTGCTAACTCTTAATTATAGGAATGAGATGTTTGTTAAATGTATGAAAGGAAAATTGAGATTGTTCTTGAGGGAAGCCACAAATAAATCAAGATTAAGCTAACCTTCTCCGATAAGCCTAGCAATGATTTTGAGGATCATACTGGTTGGGTCACATACCCAACTGTGAAGAGGCAATGAGAGGTTATGTGTGAGGGATAAGGAAGTTTGTAGTTGACTCTTCAGAACTTGAAATAATGTTGAATTTTTGGAAGTTCTATTGCAATTTAGCTGATTGATTGATTGCTATAAGTGTCTCATCGTGAAACAAACTTCAAAATCTATTGACTATTCATGTTAATCTCTTGCAAATTGCGAAGAGCCAAATCGATCTTTTTGGACATTTTGGGTCAACATAGGTGGATTACAATTTCATACAAGGAACGGATAGCGAAGTGGTCATCAATGACTCCTATGTTTAGTTAAAAAGTATAGTTATTAACTTGGAATTGTTTTCTTTTGTTGATGATCCTTGATCTTTTAATATCTTTGTGTTTTATTCTCAGATTTGACAATTATAGAGACTTTTATCCATGCTTGAATTTCCTTGTTTGTGATCCTACGGAAGTATTCAATTTTATTGAATCTAATGAACAATACTCTTTATTGGTGAGACCCAATTGACATCAGAAAATAGCTTGTTGCGCTGTAAATAAATAACACTCTTCACTTATGAACTTTCCTTTTCATGGAAATTGGGTCATCTCTTTTGGAATTTAAGTTTACTGTTTGTATTTGAGTTGCATATAAGTGGATTTTTAAACTATAATTCTGAAATCTTCACTGTGATATGTTTGAAGTTTTGAGACCTATTAAGAGTACAAGTCATAGATATGGGACTAAGATTACTCTTAAGTCCTAAGCGTAACCTTGACAGTTTTACTCCCAATTTAATGTGTAACATTGCGATTTTCATGATAATGTAATGTTGTGGTTGTGTTCAGATTTCTTTAATGAACACGAGTTAAGTATTGCGTTGGATAAATGGATCCTTAGAACGGAATGCTTAAATTCTTGCTCATTGGCTTTGACAAATTATTTCACATCTCAGTTGTCTTATGATCCTAGGGGATACCTTGTGTTATTAGACTTTAGAATGTGGCTTTACAGCTGGGGAACACTTGCTTTGCAGCTATCTACTTCTTCCTATTCTGATCAAATGTTCAATATGTTGTTTGGCACTGTTAACCATCACTCACAGTTTGTTCTATAGTCTCAATTTTATATGTTTAATTATAGTTAAGTGAGATATTTGATTCGCCTCAAATGTAAAATTTAATAATTTCAACTTTGATAATGTTTAGCAAAGCACAGTTAGAGATATTTAGGATTGGAATATTGAATCGGCAAGTTTGCAAAATCAAATGGGACATCTAATTAAATTATGAGGGAGTGTTTGTTTAGCTGCTGTTGGATTAGGACTACGTGCAGAAGGTTTGGAGACTTGACGTTAACTATCTAGTATTTCGCAGGGAGGATGGGAGCTCGCCGGTATCTTGAAGTTTGGAAGATGGGCACTGTTAGCTACTCGAACGCACTCAAACTCCAGGAGAAGTTGGTATCCAATAGGAAAGGTCAAAAGATAAAAGACACTCTTCTTTCTTTGCAACATCCTCCGACTTATACTCTAGGAAAACGTAGAACGGATCACAATCTGCTAGTTCCTGAGACCGAGCTGAAAAATATGGGAGCTGAACTACACTACACCCAAAGGGGAGGGGACATAACATATCATGGTCCACATCAAGCTATATTGTATCCCATCGTATCTCTTCGTGATATTGGAGTTGGTGCTCGAAGTTATGTGGAAAAACTTGAACAAACGATGATTGAACTTGCATCTATTTACGGAGTCCAAGCCCGCCCTGGAGAAAAAGGTGAAACCGGGGTATGGGTTGAAGATAGAAAGATCGGTGCTATTGGTGTTCGTATTCAATCTGGAATTACATCTCATGGTCTGGCATTTAACATTGATCCTGATATGAGCTACTTTAAGCATATCGTTCCTTGTGGGATTTCAGATAAAGCGGTCACGTCTTTGAAAAGGGAAACAGTTTTGGAACTTCCTACTGAAGATGTGATTCAGGATCAGCTAATAGATTGTTTTGCTAAACAGTTTGGATTTAGTCTTGTTTTGTTAGACAACACTGAAAGCAATGTTCAATAAGTTGTGTATTTTCCCATTATATTGATTTTGAAATTCACCAATGCATCATATTGTCTTGGCAGTGGCGGATCCAGAAAAAATGAGTGATATCAGTTTAAGTAAAACACATATTGGATTTTGATCCCTGGTCACATATGTGGAAAGCAATACACTAATCAACTCCTCTAGGGTATATAATATTTGATTTTATTTTGGATTTAAGTGATGGCAACCGACTTCATTGACATCATGCTAGATCCGCCACTGTGTCTTGGATTCTTGATGATCTGAGATGTAGAGCACTACGCTTTTGAAGTGATGACCGCTCTACAAAATGATCCGAAAGGGTGCAGAAACAGAAAACGAAGAGGAAACGACTTCTGTTCTGTTCCTAGAAGCGTAACACTGTGCTCATATATTTGAAGGGATTCTTGGTTTACTGTAAGAGCTACATTAATATCAGCTATTGTATGAATGCTGGTTGATTGCCAATTCAGAAGTGCTGGGACTGACAAGATATTCATTGTAAGTTCACTTATATTTGGATGTTAATTTCAGCGTGTTTAGGACATTTGGGTGGTTATCTTTTAAAGGTCTTTTATGTATCTTTAAAGAACTGAATTCTGACTGTTGGTAGACTTTTTCTTCTAAAGATGCGACCTTTCATTCTTTAAAAATCCAATCTTTGCATGACTTTTTCCTATTAAGGTCTAAATGACCTTATTCTTGTTATACATGTTACCGATTTCCCTGCTCCACCCCTTCCCCTGTCCTTTTCCTGCATCACCCCACCCCTTTTCGTCACCACTCAAACCATTTTCGTCAACAACACCAAAAAAGTTATGCAAAGGTATGATCTTTAAAGGATACACGAAAGATCGGACCTTAAAAGGTCATGTAAATGTCGAATCTTTAAAAAATAAATGATAGTTCGGACTTTAAAACATACCATCTTAGAGTATCTTAAATAAACAATCAAAAACCAATTTAAAGCTTAGTTACCTTGTGTATTATGAATGGGGGCATTTTGCAACAGAATATTTTGTGCACATGTTGATTTGTTTCCTCCCCCATAAGGTGTTGTATTAAATCTACCAAACCCTTTCATTTAAAGCCATGATGGTGAGTTTTAAAGTTATGTCTGAATTGTAATCTAGCCTGTACTGCTAAGGAGTCCCCATTCACAGTTGTTTTTACTTTTTTTGAGATATAATGACAATTCACAAGCTCTTGCTGCCTGTGGGTACATATTTCCCTTGCCTTCCAAAGTTAAATACAAGAAGGAAATATATAAACAATAAACTCCCTCCGTCACTTATTTTGCATCAATTGTCATTTTAGTCCGTCCCACTCACTTGTATCATTTTTGTTTTTGGACAATGACCCGCTACTTTCTTTTAATATCATCTATACAATTTAACTCTCTTTTAATTTCATCGACGCATTTCATTTTCTCTCTTAATTTATTATCAATTTCTACTTTTTTCTTAAGAATTAAGAACGTACCGGTAAATTTGCTAGTGGGAAATTAGGTCTCAATAGTATTAGTCCCATATTATGAAAAAGAATGACCAAAAAAACCCGAAATATATTCATTATTTTTAATGTAGCAAGAATAAGATTGACAATCCAAAGAAAACTCAAGCTTGGGAAACCTTGAGAAGAGAAGATATTCCTCTTTCATGATTCATATGCATTCTAAATCTCTTGTCAAAGTCAACATGAATTATTTAGTGACAAAGAATAATAATAATAATAATAATAATAATAATAATAATAATAATATTATTATTATTATTATTATTATTATTATTATTATGGAGATATTATTTAAAATCTCAATTCAGTGATCAAATTCAGTAATTTTGTTAGTAAATTAGAGAAGTGTGGTTTCCCAGCTAAATTTGGCTGTTTATGATGTTTTTTTAAGGGATATTGGAAGTAATTAAGGATTTTATGAAAGGGGGACAGAAAACTAACTCACTGGCATGTGATCAGTCACATGAGGGATGTCTGTTTATATAATTTTTAAAGCAAGGCAATCAGATATTTGTAATGCCTGTCAATTCATTATCACATGATAACCAGTTCCTTAACTTTGAATCTTGAAAGGATTCAAGCAAAGGCCTTTTCATGGTGTTTTAGGATTATTAGATTTTAGAATATTTTATTATTTACTAACCGATATATTAGTTCATGTAGCTGGCCCTAATCTTTTACTCTAGGCTCTAGCACACTTCCATTTCATTTTGGAGCAAAATCACAAAAACATTCAATTTGTATCAACAATCCATTATCTCAATATCATCTCATGATTACCATCTATAGGGAGTTCGAGAGGGTTAGATATTCACAACCTTACCGTTGTTAGTGACAACAAAGAGGTTGTTTTCGATTGATTCTTAGTGGCAACATTATGTACAACTTAACATAAGCAAAAAGTACATATGATTTAATGAAATATTTTGAATATAATCCATTATAATTCAAAGTCTAACATATTGTAAATACTTGTTTTCACCATACTCGTGTTTCATTTTTTAGCTTTATGAAGTGGCCATAAACTAGATGCAGTGGCTGATCTAGAAAAAAAAAGTCAATTTAAGTAAAAAGCTCTTATTGAGTTTTGATCCATGGTCATATGTTGAAAGCAATACACTAACTCATCTAGGTATATTTACATGTAATATTTGATTTTATTTTGGATTTAAGTGATGTCAACTGACTTCAATGACATTACTCTAAATCCCCCATTAAGTCTAGATGAGCAGGTATAAAGGTATTGACTATGTAATATCTTGATCTGGTTGGTTTATAATGAAACAAAAAACAAGCCAAATACTCTGCCCATATCTGCATCGTACTCCGTATATTATACATTGATAATTTAGTATAAAACATACTGAACTGGCTTTCAATTATTATTGTCAGTCATAGTCCTTTATGTCAGAAAATTACATGCCTATATTCCTCCCTTTAAGACAGAACCTGAGAAATATCACATTCTATATAATACTTGTAGCTTTTAATCCTTTCTTAACTGAAAAGCCATGAAAAATTCTCTGAAAATATTGTGTATTTTATGGGTTTTTTTGGTTGTTATTCACTGTTTTATGGGTTCTTTCTTGACTCTGTATCATCAGCAAGGAGTGAATAGAAGCCATTCAAGAAGATTGCTTGTTTCTGATCTTACACATAATGTTTCAGATTTGAATACATTGCCGGCTAGTTTGAGGAAGGCGCCGAGAAGCGGTTCGAATCCTACACAGAATAAGTCTCCTTCTCAGTGTTAGTCTTGAGATCAGTACAGGATGATCCCGCATTACTAAAATAGTGAGTTGTGGACTTGCATATAATGTTTGATGGGTAATCCAGATCCTTCTAATGGTACCATATGATTCTGGAAAAGAATAAACCTCATTAAGTATGTATGCAAGTAACACTCATTACTTGTGAGTTTGTGGGCCTGAGCCCATGGATGCCCCGTGAGTGTATCCATATGAGTGGGTCACCTGGTGGTTATGTGACGAATTGTCACGCCTAACAAGTTCGATTTTTAGGTCTGCCCATCCATTTTTGTCAATGATATAGAGGAAATGGGTGAGTTTTTTGTTAGATCTCCTAGTACTTGCCATTTTGATGGTTCTTCTTTTTGACTTATTGTAATTTTTCTTAGTTTTTGTGAAGAATCAAAAAGATATTAGAGCAATGTAAATGTGTAATTATAGAATCAAAAGTATAGTTTGATGCAGTATAAATAATACGTTTAAACTTGACTAGAAGTTTTTGTTTTAGTTTATGATCTACCTTCCTGTCATTATTTTGGTATCAATTAGCTATTTGATATTGTCTGGATACTTCTAAGGAAAAAGTTTAAATAGAAAAAACATCGATAAAGAAGAAAGTGTGTCTACACTAGTAGGCCCAAAGGTGAATATGTGATTAACTGTCATTGGCTAATATGGTATTCGGCCGAAGGTGGTTTTTGGATATGATGTGGCTTACATATGTGGAGGGAATGTAGAGAATGCTTGTCCTGTGAGGAAGATCTCACGTCACTGAAATAGCGGGTTATAGTCTTGCATATAATGCTTGATGGGTAATTTTCCTAAAATCCTATGATTTGGGAAAAAAGTGAATCTCATCAAGTATGTAAGCAAATCAACGCTCACTACCTGTAGGTTTATCGGCCTGAGCCCACAGGTGTCCCATGGCGCGTCTGTACGAATGGGTCTGTTGGGTGATTATGTGTCGAATTATCACGGTCTAACATGAACTAGTACTATTTTGCACCTAATCAGGTTAGTCTTCACCATGATAATACTCAAACAAGGAGAAAACAATGAACTGAGATCAGAGGGAGCTAAGGTGAAGGAGATAAAACCTGAAAAAGAAAAAGAATGGTTTCTGATTCATTTCTATCATAGGCAGAAATACGATTTCGGTCATAGTCGTGGTAACGGTTGCAAAATAGATTTCATGATGAATTGCAGTTATTGTAGCTCATATTTGATTGTGGTAAACTCAAAAATCTTTATAATATGGTCGCGTAATAGTGATGTGACCTTGTTTTTGTACTATGTTTTATGTTGAGCTCCTACATCAACTAAGGTAAGTAAATTGATTCCATTAACTTCCTATAAACCCAGTTTTTATGTAAATGTTTTTGTAAGAAAATTTTAGTTAATTTGTTTTCAGTTCTGATTATCTTTAACCTTTCTCTGTAAAGAGGTTCTCTCTGATCTTGGGATAAGGTTTCACCTAATATCATTGCCCAAACTTTGTCTGAATCAGGCTGGTACTGACAGGATCAATTCTAGGCTTGACCATAGTTTTAAAACAAGGCTGTGTTGTAAAGGTCTAAAAAACGTACTAATATTTCTCGTGTTGTAAACATCTAAAAATCAGGTTTTTGACCGCTATGAAAACCGCTTCACTATTTTGTTACCGTGATAGCAACCGATACCACTTCTTTTCACCATTGAATGTTCCGTTAATTCCCTAGCAATAATAAAGGCTGTTTTCAATTGATCCCGAACCTATGCACAACGAGCGTGTGCTTAAAACTGGTTTATGATTATTATATATATATATAAGATGAAAGCTGATGTTTGAGGTCCCATGATATGTTATATACTCTAACACGCCTCCTCACACAAGACCCCTTTGGGATAGAAGTGAGGATGCGGAATATCCTACTTTAAATGAGGGGTGATTGAGATTCGAACCCGTGACCTCTTGTCACACTGGTTCTAAATCTGATACCATATCAAAGAACCAACTCAACCAACATGATGCTATATCAATTTGGATCATTACGCCTTAGAGTAGATTAATATTACTCTATTGGAAATAATCAAACTGTACATGAATTGTTAGGAGCCTATAAGGATAATGAATTAATTCATTTCATTTTCCTCTCATTTGAAAATATACCCTACTTAAATTGTCCAAAACATATAATTATCTCTTCAATTCATTTCCATATGCATAAAAACCTTGATTTGCCTTCTAAAAACCTGATTTCTAAAATTGAAAACATATTATCTGATTGCTTTATGTGTTCATCCCTCATTAATCTAAGTTTCGTTAGTCAGATACGTGATCAGGTGTTTTTGGTTCGGTTTTTGTATTGATTATTTGTTTTCAAATTATTCAAAATTACGCGGTAATTATCCATGTTCACGTCTAAGCATGTAATAGCCAATAGGCCTTATTGAACCGTGCATACCCCCAACTATAAATTTGGTAGCCCTTGCCCTTCTCTAGCAACCTTACATTTAACCCCGTATGTTCATAGCATAGAACAAAGAATGTCTAAGGCACTCTTGATAAATGCTAAAAAGTCGAAAACCTTTAATCAACGCAAAATCAAAGAGGTTGAAGACGAGTAAGTTCTCTTTCGGTCCTTTTTGGTTTCGATGTTTTGCTCAAGTATCTATTTTTTCTTCGATTCTTTATATTGTCTCGTGTGCAAGGTTTTAAGACGAGAACTCAAACGTACAAATCTTCTTAGATCATTATTTGTTTTGTATAACCAATGCTTCATTTCTTGCTCTTAGGACACATAAATCTCTTGAGAAGTCGGACAATGTTAATGATCCATCGATGTCCAAGGTTTACTCTCTCTCAGGTATATCGTCTTCCTACAAATCAAAAAACCTTATATGTACTTTTGTATCAAATTTCGACCTTGCATCCTAACTATTGGGATTAAGGCTTTGGCAATCGAGATTCTTATCTACAAATAATAGAACAACCGATCTTTGAAAATGATTGCTGTGTAGGTGCAAATTCATGGTATAGGTGGGCTGAACACTTACCTTTACAAGTGTACTAACCAACACGACTACTATTTGATTTGTGTTATATATATTGCACAACCAATAAACATATTTCTCTAGTTAGTTTGCCTTTTAAATTCGTGATTCACTCAAAATGATTCAAATAGTTTAAATCTGACCATAATTCTCTTATTTTATTCGCGATTCGCGAGTCCATTAGCAAATCATGTGATATTGTGCACAACTCAATATAAATACGTTTTTTATCGAATAACTCAAGCCACGGCGAGCTTAGTTTTTTTTTTTTTTTTTTACCTTGGGTGTTGTTCGTGTTCTGTGTTGCGTTACTATTGATATTGACATATTGTTCGGACGCTATCAAAATTTGTTGTAACCATGCAACAGAGAAGTTGCTTCCGTTTAACAAGCGAAAAAGTCAATATTATATTTGTAAGGAAGACGGAAGCACTATATCTGCAGACGAGCTAAGTTGTCCTGGATGCGAGCGAACCGGAAAGATTAAAATCAGGAGCCTAAGAAGCATTTATAGGAGGACTAAGGCAATTCATATGGATTATGAATAATAATAATAATAATAATAATGAGAAGATTATGACCAATTAAATTGTTGTACACAATGTAACATATTAGGAATGTTGATCAAATAACTTGATAGTCTTTAATGTTTGTTATCCTCCTAGTATGAACATTGAAAGGGTGCTTCCCCCCTTTCCAAACTTTGTTAGTTGGATTTTGAGGGTTTCAACTTTCATTTTCACATAGGGTTTTCTTAAAGTAATTCAACTAGATAATACCCGTGCGATGTACGGTTTTATTAATTTTTTTGACATATTTGTTTGAGCAAAAGATTAAAAATTTATGACGGTTGTTTTAACATTATAAAGATTTTTTAAATAATTGTAAGAAAATAAAATAAAATATATGATTTTCTAATATATTAAATGATATGACCTAAAAAGTAAAAAATCATCAATATTGAAAATATTTAGTCATAGTTAGAATATAAAAAAGACAAAAGATATAAACATTAGTAATAATAGATCAAAAAAAAAACATTAATAATAAATACAATGACATCATCATTGAGTTTTAGAGGGAAATTTTTTATTGAGAAAGTGACACATAAGCAATTTTTAAAAACGATGACATCACTAGTGTTTCGTTTTATTAATATGTATAAATAGATATTCGGTTTCAGTTTTTGATCGGACTCGGAAAATCGAAAAAGTTAGTTAAATTTGATCTTAATTCGAACTCGATTATATTGAAATGTTTTTCTAATTTTATCAAATTTTCAATTTCGTATTATTATTTTTGGGTTGAGATTGACTATAATTTTAGTCAACTTTTATATATTGAGCTAATTTCTCTTTGTTGAAGTATTAAAATTTGTATTTCCGTCTTTTATGTAAAAAAAATTCTATAAAAATATTTTTTAAAATGTTTCTTATTGAAAAAATTATGTAATAGAAAATAATTTTTTAAACCTCTTGACTCTTTGGATCGACCCAAACTAATGGAAATTGAAAACAATCCTATCCATAATAACACAATCTGAAGTTAATCCGACCTTAAGATAATCCAATGTGAAATCAATGATCGGTTGTTTTGACAAGTCTAGTCCTAAACCATGGGATATTATTGTTGAAAGACGCAATTAGAGGTGAGCAAATAGAAAGCTAACCGTTTCCAATTTGGTAAAGATCTACTCTCAAAATGAGTTGATTGAGCAAAGGGAAAAAGTTTTGAGGTTTGGAGATATAGGAGCAAGCCGAGTCAACTTTCAATATGCCAATTTCAAAGTCGAGTCAACTTTTGACCGAAGCATTTTTAGTTTTGTGCAGATATTAAGTCGGGTCGACTTCAAGTCTGACCTCCTGAAAGTCGAGTCGACTTTAAATGTTGAACAAAGTCGCGCACTCTAAATCACTTAATTAATCATCTATCTATATTCTAAATAATTTTCACTCAATTGTAATCCTAACCCCTTAATTCTAGTAGTATTAATTATCTTCCATTCTAGATCTTTCATTATAGACCTCCATTAATGTTGAACTCGATATTTAAGCAATTGATAAGAACATCATACCTAGGGAGAACGTAGTCCATATTTGATGAATGCCAATAAAATCTAAGTATTGTT
This sequence comes from Amaranthus cruentus, assembly GCA_019425755.1. Taxonomy (NCBI): domain Eukaryota; kingdom Viridiplantae; phylum Streptophyta; class Magnoliopsida; order Caryophyllales; family Amaranthaceae; genus Amaranthus; species Amaranthus cruentus. The sequence continues at coordinate 6,330,994 of CM033454.1, read as the reverse complement.
GATTGTTGGTTTCCTAATTTCAGTTTTTATTGAATTTTCAATTAACATTTCTTAATAAGTGAGCCTAAAATTACGATTATTCATAATTAATCAAAATTGAAAATTATTATGAAAAATTTTAAAAATATTGATTAATTTAAAACATTTGTTTTTTCGAAATAATTACTAGCGTGTAGTTTTCAATACTAAGTCCCCTTATTAACATTCATATACAAATTTCACTACATATATATTTAGAAAAATAAATTTCCACTTGTCATGAATTAATTCATGATAGAAGTTGTCACAATATATTTACCTAGACTTTATTATTTGAGTTTTATAGATTTCTAACTTGTTTTATATATTAATTTTTTTATAGTTTTAAGATGTGTATGATTCAATATATAAATTATCGAAATAAAATATTATATTACGTAAAAAGTCAAACACAATTTTCAAAAGTCAAAAGTCAAAGCAAGAAAAGAGCGTTTTCTTGTTTCAAACCAAAATAAAAACGTCGCCTGAGAGATTCGAACTCTCGCGGGGAAACCCCATGTACTTAGCAGGCACACGCCTTAACCACTCGGCCAAAGCGACTGTTGATGGACTTTTTCAGTTGTAATTTTTTAACATCTTTACAGGTTTGTACAACTACAAATAGTATTATTATATTTAATATTTATATTAATTTAAATTACTTATACACTACTTTTGCAATGTATTATGTACTCCCTTCTATTTATTTCAAAAGTCCCATTTAAGATTTTATTTTTTACTATTTTTTATTTACTCTTAATTTTTATTTTATTATTGATTACTTAATTAAACTTAGACAAATTGAATTTGTTTGATTCGTTTGAATGAAACATTTATTGAGGTTAACTTTTTATAATATTTAACTATGCACAATAAGAAATGTTAGATGATTGAATTAGGGTTTGCAACCTTACATAAGCAAATTACCACTAATACTTTCTTAATCTATATATGTTAATTGTTATATTACGTGAATAGTTGTGTTTTAATAAATTACCATTAAATTATATAATGACAATTCAAGTTAAAGTTTCATATTACCAGCAAGAATTTCATTGATTTGTAACAAAAAATGTTTATTCTTAGCAAAACAAAATTTAATTTGAGGAAAATTGAAATTAAAATTACAAAACATTGTAAAACCAGTTATTCATATAAGAGTTTGTCTCTTAACAAGACGACTCAAGACAAGGGGCCCTTATACCTCTTCTTAATTGTTCGTGTTGTGCTTTGTCTTTCTTAATGTCTTTCTACTGATAATTAGCTAAGTATAGTTATTTTTATCGTAATTTCACTTTCTATTGAATATTTAAAATCGCATTCCCATCTTAGGAATATACATTTAGTATTGGGATCATTAAAAGGTAATATATAATTAAAATTATATCGAAAATAACGACTGTATTGAAAAGGTTCTTATTAAAATATAGTTAAACCAATTCAATTAGATATTAGAATCCAACAATGAATAAGGGCATTTAATGTACATATACATTTTATTTAACCTCAAATTTTAAATTTATTACAAAGCTTAAATTGGTATTAGAAGAATTGAATAATAATTCACATAAAACCTGAATTAAGAAACATCTAATTAATTTCTCAATTAGTGCCACAAAAGATCCTTTTTAAGTAATTTTTTTAGGTTGTGTTTGGAAACTAGCATTTCATTTCAAATTAATGATTTCAGTTATGAAACCATGAATGTAGAATTTGAGAATGACAAGGTTTGGGAGGTCATTCTCAAATCCTCATCTTTAAACCATTTTGATAACAATTGTGGATTTGACTCAAATCCAACTTTGAAATTCTAGTATTTGCCAAACACTAATTTTGAGTCAAATCTATATTTTCAAATGAAATCCCCATTCCCAAACATAACATACGATTTCGGTTGGTAAGTCATTTGCTGAAAAAGAAGTAGTAATTTGAAAATTAGGTCTCGCACTAATCAAGCTAACATATACAAGGGCTAAAGTATATACCAACATTAACGAAAGTGAAGTAATGTTGGTAGTAAGATCATAAATTCATAATTAGAGGTGTTCAACGGGGCGGGTCGGGTCAATAATGGGGCGGCTTATTAGCGGGCCTTGGTGTAAAGGGTCGGGCCGGGTCGGTCGGATAATTATAAGAATTAATTGCGAAAAAAATTTTGCCACTTTTATTTTATTTTTAAATGATATTATTATACGGGTCATAAAATATAATGAAAAAATTGTTTTTATATATTAACTTTTAAAAAATGGGTCAAAGTGGGTCGGATTTAAACGGGCTTGACCCGCCCCGCCCCGTTTAACATTTGACACGACCCGGCCCATTTAAATTTTGACCCAACCCGCCCCGTTGAACACCTCTATTCATAATATCCCCCTTACAATGTTTTATATTAATAGACTTCATCGTTGCCTGTCCGTCGTCATGGAGGATTACCATTCAAATATCGTCTTTTTCCTATCAGGTGCTCTCTAGAGAGATCGTCTTTTGTAAAGTCGACTCTCAAAAGTCCAGCCCAAATATATATTTAGAGTTGTAACAATATATATTTAGAATTGGACTGGACTTTTGAGAGTCGTCTTTACAAAAGACGGTCTCAAGTAAGAATTTGTGTTTTAGGATCACTATTTTCATATTTATTTGTAGTGGTGAATGCATTGGGACAACTTCATTCATGCTGATATGGCGATATCCAAGCGTGTCATGGAAAGGCCTAATCCATTTAAAGCAGAAAAGGTTAAATCAACTGCTGAACTCATTTAACAACATATTGTTAGAGTATATAACATATGTCGGAGCCTCAACCATCAGCTTAAGTTTTTGGTTGAGTTAGTTTCTTGATATGGTATCAGAAGCCAGGGTGAAAGAGGTCACATGTTCGAATCTCAACCACCCCTCATTTAAAGTGGAATATTTAGCGCCATGTATGAGAAGGGCATGTGCTGCATCCACACTTCTAGCCCAAAGGCTCTAGTGTGAGAGAGTGTGTTAGAGCATATAACATATCATGAGGCTTCAACCACCGGCTTAGGCTTTTGGTTCAGTTGATTTTTTGACAGAGTGAACGAATAAATTATATTTGACAATTATTTCCGATGAATGATGGGTCATTTAGTCCATCTTAGAAGGTAGCTAGGCAAAATATCAGGTTACTTTGGCTGGTATTCTTGAATTGAACTAGAACTGAAAGTATTCGTTGTTCTCTTTTTGATTATAGCTTCAAATTAAAAAGGTTACTGACATTGGGCTAACTTGTCAAATTTTAATTTGACCCGGCATTTGATCTATCCAAATCCGATTGATCCGATCTAACCCATTCTTTAAAATCTAATGTATATTTGAGAATTTTTTTAAATATTTTTCGAGTTGTGTCATACATTTTTTTTGTTAGTTTATATTATTAGACTTAATAAATCTCGACTAACGTGAAACTGACTCAACCTAGCTTCCAGACATATCTAGGTGGCATGTAGGCATGTGTAATGGGCCCTATACAGGCCGAGCCTTACAATATAAAAGATGGGCTTTAAACGGGTTGAGTTCATCAAACTCGGCTCGCCCTGGCCCATTTATCTAATTATAGAATTGATCATTTACTATCTCAAAAAAAAAAAGAATTGAATCATTTACTATCACTACAACATAATTTGCTTTTAGTGAGATATATTTAACGACATTTAATTTAAATGTCGCTATTTCAAATTTCTTATAGTGTATATAGAGGATTTAGTGACATTTATTAGAGTCTTTAGCGGCATATTAAAAAGTCACACTAAAGTTTTTAGCGACATAGGATCTAGTGACATTTCTCACAAATGTCACTATAGACTATAGTGACAATTACATATGCCACTAAAGATCAAATTAAGTGTCGCTAAATCACTTTATGGTGGAACTTAAAATATAAACTAATAATTATTACACTAAAAATATGAATCAGTGGCATTTTTTTAATGTCACTAAATCCAATGTCGCAAAAAGCTAGATTTATTATAGTGTGTTTTTTTTTTTTTTGAATTGAAAGTGTTGATAATAATACATTGCACATAATTTTCTTAATATCATTTATTGTTTATTGGAAGTGGAAGTGATGAAGATAATGAAATGTTATGTTTTATAACCAAATCTCAAGTAACATTCTTGAATGTAGAATTGCACAATAGTTGTCAATCAATTGAATTTCACGAAGAGCACCTAACATTGCTATGCAGAATATTACCAAGAACATCGAAAATTCATCAAGAGTCACTTTTTACATCATTCCACCATGATCAGACTTTAAATGTGAAGGCCCGTTAAGGATCCGTGTAAAGCCCGTTTTCAACTCGCTTCATTCATTGTAAAGTAAGCTCTAGTAAAACCCGACCCGTTTAGAACCCGACCCATAGCACAGGTGTAGTGGCATGTTGTCTTATGCTATGAAGTTTATTAGGATTATGCTCGTGGCTAACTCGAGAGTTGTAAGTCGACCCTTCAACATCGTTAGGCCTCCCTTAATTAATAGTATATCAAACTATCCCTAAGAAGTTGCGTGGCCAATGTCGTATTATGCAAGATAAATCTAACTATTCAATTACATGTTAAAATAAGTTCATAAAAAGCTAACAATTTCCTCTTAGTGGCGAATCTAGAAAAAATCAAATGATGTCAATGAATTGAAGTTAAAAAAAACTTCGCATTATAAAGGGTTCGAACACTGGTCAACTAGGTGAAAGATAAGCTATACAACCAACTCTGCCAAGACCAAATACTGTCAAGTGCTCTAAATCCGCCCGTGCTCCTTTGGCAAATGCCTACCATGAGAGAAGAGCAATTCCCAAGGTAGTCTATTAGACAAATAAGCTAAAGATACCAAAAGAATTTTGGTAGTACGTGAAAAGGTGAGGCCTAAAAAAGGTTCAAAGAGACAGTCAAAAGGACATTTCCTTATTACATGGGAGTAAAGCTAAAAGAAATACTATATGAGACTAGAATAGACTACATGGAGAAAGAAGGAGCCAAATGCCAAAAAGAAATATCCAATTCTTTGACCTTACTTGGAGATTTTGGATCCTAGTTTTCCATTGTATATTCGATAGCATTTCAGTATGTTTTTATGAGTTTGCCAATATTTTTATTTTGATTTGGCTCTTTTACTTTATAACAAAACTATATTAAGTGATATCTATATCATTTTCTTTAATTTTTATTTTATTCATACATCTTTTATTATTTTCTCTTACTATTAGTCTTAGTGTCAGTGTCATTATTCTATGTATTATTGTGTATTGACAGAGACTGAGGGAATAGTTGATTTATAATAAAACATGAGTTTGAATTTATATTCGCCCTTGTATGTCTGATCTATACATATAAAAAAAATTAGGTTAAAATTATGCTAGTGACTCAAAAAACAAAATTATATAACATAACTAAATACACACAATATTAAAAAGTAACCCGATTTAAAAACAAGAAGTTTGTCACAAAAAATTCCATTATTCATGAATGTCATTTCCTTATTACATGGAATGGGAAGTAAAGATAGAAAAATATTTTACACTAACTAGAAAAATAGAGCTAAATGGCAAAATTTAACTATTAATAATATTTAGTGGGCATCTTTTCAATTCAAAACTTAGACTAAAGTCTTCTTCTTACTCATAATAATTTGCCCTTTTTGTTGTTTGAAAAGAAGGCTTTGTTATTATTTTGGGTGTTATTTTTATAAAATCAATGAAAATTTAGGTGTTAATTTTGTCACTTTGACCACCCACAACTTGCAAACCACAAACTCATGAGATTTTGAATGAATTGTCGCCTTCCAAGGTGTACCAATCATCTTGTTCCTGAATTTCAGGTTTTGTTGGTTCATATGATTTCCCGTCATATTATTGTAACTTGTAAGTTTCTCCCTTTTTACCTGTAATAAGATGCAAGATTTGATATTCATCTGATTTAATAATTAAACTTGACTTTGACTTGACTGTAATATTTTAAAAATGAATATACAATTATTGAAAAACTAATGTAGAGTCGACCCGAAACATATAACCTGAAACTGACCCATAATTCGAATAAACAACTCTATTTTCGATTAGTATAACTTTTCATTGTAGTTTACTCTACCGATTTTGCACCATTTTGTATATGGCACTAAATCTACTTTCTTTGTGTTAATCAAATAAACATACTGATTCGATGTTTTCATTCTAACTCATTTCTATAATATGCTTGTTTTTTTTGTCTTATATTCTTATCCAATTCATCTTTCACTATATTTCACCCAATAATCAAGTGGTGCTAATTCGAGGATAGAGGGAGTAAATATTTGGTTAAGGGGTACATATTGATATAAGTGGATGAAATCAAGGATTTTTGCTTTATTAAGTAACTAAATCACTATATAGTACTCATGCAATGTATGATTTATAGGTGTTTTTTTTTTTAAAAAAAAAGGTCATGATTATTTCATATATTATATAAACTTTTTAAAAAATTAAAGTTTTCATAGTTAACTTTCGTTAGTCTCTAAATAAAAAGCAATGTATGATCAGTGCAGCAAGTTATAAGTATAATATACGATTTTTTTTAAAAAATAAAGGTTTTTATAACTCAATTATATTATATTCTTCACAAAATTAATTGTAATAATATATTACCATTTAAAAAGATAGTATTAGGTGGTAATGGATAATGAGTAAAAAGAACTTTTTTATGATCAAAGTTTCATTACTATGTTAAAGCAATTATACATTTTATGTAAATTACATTACAATTCATTCTCATTATCACCATTTATTACGAACCACACGACTCCAAATAGTGTAAATTTATTTGTGCATGTATAGTGGTTATAAGTGTAGTGGTTATAGATAAAAGGGAGCATTAGTTGAATGACTTTAAGGATGCTTCCATACAATCAATTACTTCAACAACATGCTATAAAAGGTACAATTAAATTAATATGTAGTGTTATTAAATAAGCATTAATTAAATACTAAATAGTTATTTTTGCAATATAGGCACAATTTTACCAAAAAAGAGTAATCACAACCTATGCATCTAAGTGACTAATTACCACATGCAACCCAATAACTAATTTTGCAAATTGCAAAGTCTATATTTAGCTTAACTACAAAGTATTAGTTAACCAAAATGTTCCTCCCCAAACAAACTTTTTTTATGGCGGGTTCTGAGATTTGAGAGGTACGAGGTAAAATATTAAATATAAACCCTTAAATATTATTTGTTATAGAAAGTCTTATAAGAGACCGTCACATCATGAGACGAGCATTTAGTCAGTCTAATAGAGATGATCTCTTAATTATCGGTGATTAAGATTATAAATGTAATTTAAGGTTACAAGTAATCATTTAAAAAATATAAGTGATCACTTTAAGATAACAAACATATGTGCATTGGATCAGTTCAACAGAGATGATCTCATCATAAGACTGTACGTCTCATTTAAGGATTTGTGTAACTATCAAAACATCCTTTTCCCAAAATGATTTTTTGACCTCTCTAATTTATTTATTCATAAATTAATTGTTATAATGGAAAATATTAAATATGAGAAGGAAAAAGGATCATTTGGCTTCAGAAAAGATGGAAGACCTATTGATCTTGTTCAAATGCAAGTATAATTGGTTGTTTTTCATATTGGTTGCACATGGTTGAGATAATGACTTACCTTTATCCATTTATTATTCACCTAATAGTTTATTTGAGGGGCCCGTATTTGCATAATTGCATCTATGACCAGTAATTATTATTATTGGCTCTTTAAATTATTGTTCATAAAAATCAAAGAAAAACACTATAATAACATTGAATATATTGATCAATTTTAGATTATACTAAACTAGTATAATGCCCGTGTTTTTTAAAACTTTCATATATATAGTAATTTAACTATTTGATAATTTATCTTAGCGTAATTATCAATTATTCAGATGAAAGAGGCATTTAATAATCATATTAAAAAACAGTTACTTACTCGATCTAAATTTGTATAATCGGATCTTTAAATCGTAGGACTGTAGCATCGTAGAATCATGTTATGATTTATCTCTACAATTTTTTTTCAAATTAAAATCTTAAGATCCTACCAATTTACTATTCTACCTACGATTCAGATCGCTTGTTTGTTTTTGGATCGTAAAATCGTAATATCACATATTAGAATCGCAATTTCAATAATAATAAATGAGATAATTATGCCTTAATTAGTACAATTATAATTCTCTATAGTCCTCATCTGATAATTTAGTGAAATAAATATCTTCCTGTTATCAAATTAATTTCAATTTAAGGTATAATATATTTTTTAACTTAAATATCACATTTAAATTGAAATTCGAAATTCAATCAGAGAATTGAAAATTTTGCTTAAAGTATTGAGACTTCTTATAAAATGTAATGTCTTCATATGTATTATCTATGGTTTTGCTATTGTTGCATTAAGATGTAACATATCAATAACTTACATTATAAATTTAATATCTACTTTGATATGAGTTTATTGTAGAATCGTAAGATCCTAATTCGATTTGACCGATTCGATTCTACCTCTCTGAACGATTCCATATAGAATCCCATATTAACAACTTTGATCTCATTTATTTTGATTTTGGAGTATTTAGGCAAAACATATATATTAATCCTTAAATTGAAATTATTCTGATATTTTAGCAATTATGTTGTTAGAAATTTTTAAAATTTTTAAAAAAAAGAATATCTAGAGATAAAATTTTTTAATAAAAGAATTTTTTTTATAATAATATATTTTTTTTAAAAAATAATATTTTTAATAATAATAATAATAATAATAATAATATAATTAAAAGCTTAAAATCAGCAATGTACTCTAAAATAAATGATAATTAAGCACATAAAGTTGTTGAAATAAAAGTCTTTTCTCATAGAAGTAGAAGTAAAAAAGAAAATAAGATTTACACTCTACAGAAAATAATAATAATAATAATAATAATAATAATAATAATAATAATAATAATAATAATAATAATTAAGCAAATGAGAATAGAACATTTAATTAAGAAATGTTATTTAAAGTGACACGTGGCAAAAAATTATGCATTTCTAACTTTTATTCTAAAGCTGCCACATGTCAAAGATGTTTTGAATTAGTATATGTATGATGATGATTTGGATATTAAAAATATATAGCCGCATTAATAAAAGTAGATTAAGTTTAGAAGAATGAATTTATCTGTCTATCTATACATATAAATGAACATGTTTAGTTTTTTCAACACTACATCACCATATTTATTCTATGAAAAAAAGTTGCTTAATGTGTATTAGCATTCTCATTTTCATTTTTTTGTATTTTCATTGTTACATGTTGGGATGAGTTATCCCACATCGACAAAATGAAAATGGTGTGCACATTTTATAAGCTATTGGAGACCTCCTTCCCATTGCCATATGGTTTTGGGATGACATATATCTCCTTGGCTTGTGAAGTATGTGCACCTCGTGTTTTCCCTGATAATTGTTGGCATTCACAATAAGTCCAGCCTAATTTAACATTACATCACCACATTTTTTTTTTATTTTTCACTAGTGATGAATCATCTATACATATAAAGTAATTTTCACACTTTTATAACAAATTATTTTCATAGAATAGTTCCACTATAAAATGATTTAGTGACATTTTATTTGGCCTTTAGTGACATATTTAATTGTTATCATAGTCTACAGTAGCATTTATAAGAAATGACATTAGATCCTATGTCGCGAAAAACTTTAGTATGATTTTTTATACATACGATTAAAAATTTAAAATAGTGACATTTAAATTAAATATCACTAAATATATCTCACTAAAAATATGTTATGTTGCGGTGAGAAAATAAAAACTTTAAATTAAAGTTTTAATTAGTTTTTTTTGGATGACATCGTAGGCTGAGGGATGAAGAAGGTTAGATGAGATTCGATCCCAAGACCATGTCTGGAAAAGACGATACTTACTACTACTGAGTGATATAGTATAAGAGACAACATGACAAGAGATCACAAGTTTGAAGCTCTATCACCCCTCATTTAACAAACAATTTTCAGCGCCATGTATGAGGAAGCCATGTGCTACATCCGCACTTCTTGTCCAAAGAACTCTCAAGTAAATGGTGTATTAAAGTATATAACATATTGTATAGGACCTCAACCATCATCTTATATTTTTAGTTGGATTTGTTCATAAACCGTTCTTAAAAGGCTCCAGTTAGTTAAGACTTTATTCTACTTTTCCTGTTTCAAATTACTTGCAATATTACAAGATAATACACAACATTGTTCTTTCTTAATTTATTTGTGATTGTTTTGTAATTTGTAAAATAAAACATCGTCAAACGAGATATTGTTTGATTCATCTTTATACAAAGATATCACGTCAAAATTTTATAATATCTTATTATATAAAATTATAAAGATTAAGAATTAAGTTAGTGAATTGGACTGTATATTAAAAAATCAAACGTTATTTTAGAAGGAAGAAATATGTTAAAAAATGATATTGAAAAATGATTATAGTAAATGTCTAGCATCTAGCGTGGGAAGACTTTCCAAATACTGATTATCATTACTCGTTAGGTTGACCCTTTTAATGTAGGGATTCATGTGGCCTATTGATACAGCTAGAAATCGACCCTGGACTACTAATGTCTTGGAGTTGAAAGTTTCATTCCAATTTTTTTTGGAAAATAATGAATCTTATTTAAGAGTATATGCGTAATCATATTAGTTATAGTATTATGTTTGTTAGAATTTTGCAAGATACAAGATAAAGTAATTATGTATTATTTGATATCATAAATATCATCATCATCAATCCAAAATCCTGCTCGAAAACAGGGTATGAGTGAGGGAAGGTGACGGAAAATCCATACTCGTACTCCCTTGAGAGGAAATACTAGAGAAAAGCGTTAAGGTGAGAACCCTGCATATAGAGAAAATGGTTAGCACTGTTGCTTGGAGATCAAAAACTACCTGCAGAAAAACTACAAAAGCCAAAACAAAGGTTGTGATATCATAAATATAAGAAAACTTAATTCTAAATCTTATCTTTAGGTGTTTATCTTAAAGGTTTAACCGTTCTTTATTTTGTTTATCCTTGTTTTGCGTCCTTTAAAAATCTCAATAGCGATGTTCTTGTAGTTCTTATATGTTTCGCACTTATAATTAAAATCAATATAAAACATTTAGTTTACGAAATAATCACATTTATCATTATCTATTTAATTTTCATTTTATTATATTCATGTGCTCCTTATGTGGTTCCTACTTACACATCATCATCATACTCAGTGTATCCCGCCCATAGAAAAAACATGATCGAGCAGGGTCTAGAAAGGGAAGGACGGCGGTAACTCATACCCAAAAGGAGAGCGCGACTAAAGATTCCCTAAACTCGAGGAAAAGCAAGAGAAGCTCTTGCAACGAAATGAGCTGGGGTGAAGTTGAAACCACCTCAGAAAAAAAAAACGAGAAAACTAGAGAATAAGAACACCAACAATCAAGATAATTAACAAATAAAACCAATATAAAAACTTTCCTTTATTTACCCTATTATTACTCCAATTACAATTTTTTTTCTTTTTAATATTGTCAACATTGTTTGTGAAAATAAAAGAAAGTAAGATAATTAACAAAAAATTCTAACAATTATTCCACTAATAACAAATAATCCCAAAAATTATATATTTGAATTTGGTCAAGATCTACTTTGCAATATATACAAATCATCCTCATTAAAACGCATGATAAAGCCATCATTCGATTGTATTATCAGTATATCTTCTAATAAATCAGAAAATAGTTATTATGGTAACGTAAATTTATTATACATTAATAATTAATTATGAAACAAACAAGCTTAAAAATTGAAAAGTTGAAATACAAATTAATCTCTAGCTATTTCATAAAATGTATTGGGAGATGATTGGTGATCATGATAGGATCATATGATCATCAGGATCATGATTATCAATGATTATTGGTAGTTGATGCCATGCTTCAAGCAATCATATGATGGAATCATAAGACAACATAATCTATTATAGATTTTTCATAAAATAAGGGCTTCCTTCATGCTATAATCATAATGTACATCATAATTCAATATTAAACTGTCTATCACAATCATTTAGTTTCATACATAAACGATCTGATATAGAGATAAAGAAATTAGATATAGTTAATCACTACAATATAATTTGCTTTTAGTGGGATATATTTAGCGACAATTAATTATAATTGTCGTTATTACAAATTTCTTATAGTGTACATAGAGGATTTAGTGACATTTATTATAGCCTTTAGCAACATATTAAAAAGCCACACTAAAGCTTTTAGCGACATAGGATCTAGTGACATTTTCACAAATGCCACTATAGGCTATAGTGACAATTACATTTGCCACTAAAGATCAAATTAAGTGTCACTAAATAACTTTATGGTGGAACTTAAAATAAAAATCAATAATTATCACACCAAAAATATGAATCAGTGACATTTTTTTAATGCCACTAAATTGAATGTCGCAAAAAGCTAAGTTTGTTGTAGTGAATTAAAATAGTGGTATATTACAATCATCATAAACTATACTAAAACAACATCTGAATGTGACACGTGTCACTACCACAACAATTTATTTCCCGCCGAAAACCCTTCACCACAAAATTATTCAACACATTTATTTCAATTATTACAGTTTCCTCATATTACAATTGCTATTACGGTTTATTTTTTGGGAAACATTTTTAAAAAATTAATTAATTTTAATTCTTTGTACTAATTGAAAATAATTTTACCATATATATATATATATATATATATATATATATATATATATATATATATATATATATATATATATATATATATATATATATGCACCAAACCTAGGAATTTATACCTCTCAAACATTTTTTATGGTCATTATTACTTTATACTTAAGAATTTCATACCTCTCTAAATCTAACAACCATTCATGGCCCTTAACAATTATCATTTTATATTTATTTATTATTACTTTATAATATATATTACTTTATAATATTAATAAACCCTCTTTTTTAATGATTGTATTTCATATTTATTATTAAAAGTATACTTTATCAAAAAAATAATTATGATTTCGTGTATGGCACGGGTAAGTACCTAGTTAATATAATATATAAAGTAAAAGTGATGGACTCATATCAAACAATTAAAAATTAAATTAATATAATATATAAAGTAAAAGTGATGGACTCATATCAAACAATTAAAAATTAAAAAAATTAATAAATTGAACTAATAAATTAAAAATAGGACAAATTGAGTGATACGGATGAGGTATATTGGGTGAATTATGTATTTCAGCAGGTGGGTATGTAACGTACACCCTGATGACCTATGATTAGCTTAGTACTTCATATTTTTACTAATATACTATATCATTGAGAATTAATGTAGGAAATCACATGCCTAGCTATTGATGTGATCATGAGTGGATTATGATAAAAATTAATTTAATTTTTTATTAATAATAAGGCAATGGAAATGAACTTTAATGTAGTATATTTTTAGTAAACCACTCAAAATAAGTAAAATCTATCTATCTATAACTATTACTAAAACAAAACACGTTTGATGTCATCACTTTTAAAACTTGCTTACGTGTCACTCTCTTAATAAAGTGATGATGCCATTGTTTGACTTTTCTACTTTTTAATTATGAATATAATATTATTCATTTAATGTATTAAAAACTTATATTTTTTCAATTATTTATAAAATATTTATAATTTATTTACTAAATGAATATAGGATATTGTTTTCAAAAAAAATAATATAGGATATTTTTAAATCGTTAAAACATAAAATCGCAATTTTTTATTTTTTTAATTTATACAAATAAGTCAGAAAAATTAATAAAACCGTGCATCGCACGGGTATTATCTAGTAGAATACTAAACTAAACATCAAAGAAAGCTGGTTATTAATTTCTTTGGTTCACTCAATTTGCTTCATTTTCTATTTTTGTATATACAAATAAATTTGCTTTATTTTTATTTACTCTACCACTTTTCTCTATATGTTCTTTTTTTATTTCTAATAAATACATACACTCTAATTCATTTATTTAGCCGAGAGACTTTTTGACCGCACTCTTCTCTATAGGTATGAGCTGTTGTCGTTCTTTCCTTCCTATACGTCCCTGATCATAGTTTTCTATAAGTGAAATACACTGACTATGATGATTACGACTTTAATTCATTTGAGCGATACTCAACAGCATATACTTTTTGAGTTGTGACTTTTAAAAGAAGAATGCTGAGATTTGATTAATTTATTCACTAGAGATTAAGAGTTCCTCCCTTATAAAAGCTAGTCGAAAGCCACAAAATCATAAACACACACCACAAAACACTCATACTCTTTTTCTCTCTCTAATCACTCCCAAATCAAAGAGTTAAGTCTCACGTACGACATATATACTTAACAAAATCTTACCATATAGTCCAAAATAATTCTACCTAGCTTTAATCATATTTATATCATTTGTCACAATAAAATCCTTAAATTTTCATTTGTTTTTTGATAGAATATTTAGGTATGAACAAAAACTCAAATACGACAAAGATTTCTTCACCAAGAAGTAAGAGAAAACACCACCAACAACAAGAGGACTCACCCTCAAATATCAAGTATTTAGGGGTGAGGCGACGTCCTTGGGGTCGTTATGCAGCTGAGATAAGAGACCCTACTACAAAGGAGCGTCATTGGCTTGGCACGTTTGACACTGCTGAGGAGGCTGCTCTTGCTTATGATCGAGCTGCACGATCTATGAGAGGGTCATCTAGAGCCCGAACTAACTTTGTGTATTCAGACTCTCCACCAGGATCATCAGTCACTTCTATTTTGCCTCCCGATGATCAATCTCTTCTAAACCAAATCTTTTTCACTAATGGGTCATCTTCGACCCAAACCCAACCCAATACAGTAGACCAAAATTTTTGGGCTTGTTGGACTGATAACTATCCTCAGCCCAATACTAACTATCAGCCTATTGAGAACAAGGAAGATACCCAAGAAGTTGAGCTCCCCCCATTGCCCCCGGACATTACTTCAAGTTACAACATGGGCTTGGATGTGGGTATGGGTATGGGTATGAGTCAATGGGTTGGAAACAACCCGGAGTTTTTTGGGTTTTCGGGTCAGATTGAATCATTTGGGATTAATAACATAATTTATAGTGATCCCAATGTGATTTCCAACCCGGTTTCTAATGGGTTTGACTTTTCCATTTAGGCCTCTTATTTATAGTAAACTTTTTTTTTTCCAATAAAACTATAATTTTTTGTTTTTTTTTCCCACTTCTTTTCATAAACTTCGTTTATTTGATACTAATCGTATACTTTAGGTGGTACAACACTACAACAGCTTGAGCTGTTGTCTATATCATTATATTTTCACTCTAACAAAAAGAGTTAAAGACTAAATAAATGATATTGACATATTATCAACACTGGGATCGTATGTCATTTGCATGGAGAGGTAAATTCAGATAAAAATCAAATGATGTTATATAAATAAATAAATAATTATTTTTAAATCTTTTAAAAAGCATGGTGCATAAAGTATGAAGTTAAACTCGGATAAAAGCTATCATACAAGAACGTTAACTCATAGCCTCATACCAACTTAACTAAAACATATTAGTATCTCTATAAATATAATTTTATACATAATCACTTGAATGCAGGCAGTTGACAACATCATGTTTATGTTTACAAGATTAGTTGTTATCTACAAAACTTATTTGATATTGAAGATATCTCTAATGCGTTTTGGATCGGAGAAAATGTTACTATAGACTACATATATTAATTATAAAATGGTGGGATTTTTATCATGTCTTATTTTTATGTCTTATTTTTATTACTAGTATTACTTTTCTATAAATCTTTATTTTGAGAAAAGAGAGAAGGCATATGTAATAATAGATTGTTTATTCTTATTTAAGGTATATATTTTGTTTGTCTATTTATTACTACAATATCAATATATTTTTAGTGGGATATATTTAGTAACATTTAATTTATATGTCACTATATTAAATTTCTAATGGTATATATAGTGGATTTAGTGACATTTATTAGATTAATTAACAGTATAATAAAAAAGCATATAAAAGTTTTTTGCGATATAAAATCTAGTGATATTCGTCAATTATATTGTCATTTTCATTTTATTTTGCATTAAATAAATAAAATAAAATTGAAAATAAATATTTTTTTAAACCTAGAATTAACTACTTACAATACTATAAAAAAAAGTAAGTCATAAATAATTAACAAACCAATACTTCCACAAACCCTGCATGCAGTGCACGATGGTCTCTTTGAGAGATGTATCCCAAATTCAGTTCATTAAAGATTAATGCCTACTTACCGTATTTTTAATGCATACTTACATTATCCTTATAAATGCTTACTTACTGTACCCTTATTGCCTACTTTCAATATTTTATATATCTACTTACATCACTCTTGAGTCTTGATGCCTAATTACAATATTTAAAAAAATATATTATAGACTGACCTAATTAAAATAAACTCTCAAAAAGATGTCTTCCACAAGAGTTTGTGTATATGTTAATACAACTAACGGTTCCTAATGTAATTAATACTATATTAATACAACAATTACTAAATTAATACCACTAATGACCCGATGATATCAATATAGTTAATTCCAAGTAGAACATATTCTTAATGCTATGTTTGGGAATGAAGATTTCATTTGAAAATATAGATTTGACTAAAAATTAGTGTTTGGCAAATAGTAGAATTTCAAATTTAAATTTGAGTCAAATCCACAATTGTTATCAAAATGGTTTAAAGATGAAGATTTGAGAATAACCTCTCAAACCTTGTCATTCTCAAATTCTACATTCATGATTTTATAATTGAAATCATTAATTTGAAATGAAATCCTAATTCCCAAACACAACCTAAAGATATTTATTTGGATAATTCGATCTTTTCTTAATGACAACAAATACAATATTTTCCAATAAAAAATTGTGATGGAAACTTAAGAGACCGTCTTTTGTAAAGATGACTCTCAAAAGTCTAGTCCATATCTATATTTAGAGTTGTAGCAATATATATTTAGAATTTTTGAGAGTCGTTTTTACAAAAAACGGTATCAAGTAAGAATTTGTGTTATTTTAAAGACGGAGTCACTGACTCACGCAAACAGGTCACGTGATTTGAGGTATTTTTTTTTTTTTTTTTGAAGATGCTTATAGCTTGTGAATAAAGAAGAAAAACAAATCCAAAAACAAAAAAAAGAGGGAGAATTGAAATCAATGGAAAGTAAAAGATGGGTTTTGATGTTTGTGATTGTAATGGTAAGCTTGATTAAACAAATTGTTGGAGTTGAAGATCACCAAATAATTTCTCTCAAATTGAATCGCACTTCCTTCCCAAATCACTTCATTTTTGGCGTTGCTTCTTCTGCTTACCATACCACTCTATAAGTATTATTATTACTTCTATTGTTGGAGTATTATTTTAGCTATCATTGTGAGAGACCGTCTCTCAAAGAGACGATTTCAAAACAAAAGTCCATGTTCTTATTTTCTATTTAATTTATATTAATTGGACTATTTATTCCATATATCTAATTCGTCTTTCGGAGAGACCGTCCCTCACAATAATTTGTGTTTTTCTATTATTCAGTATGAGGGAGCAGTGAAGGAGGATGGTAGAGGTCCTAGCATATGGGATACCTATGCTCATAATTATCCAGGTTTTTTTTTTCTTTAGGAAAAATTGTTAAAAAAATACCTAGAACCTCACATTTGTGAAAAACTAACTAAAACAAAGTTTTTTGTCAAAAAACTACCTAGAAAAAATTTTATTTTTTGTCAAAACATATCTACTAGCAGAATCCTTCAATATTTCTATTAGTTATACATAGGAAAAATTGTTCAAAACTACCTAGAAAAACATCACTTTTGTGAAAAAATACCTAAAACATTTTTTTTTGTCAAAAAATACCTAGATTTTCTCTCCATTTTCAACTTCTTTTTTTGTTTTCTCAAGTTCAAGTTCTTCATTGAGCCTTTTAATCTCATTTACTAAAACAAATACCTTTTTGCACATGGAACACCACAAAAACATCATAAATCTCCATTTGAGTTTTGGACCTGCAATTGAATTTTTGACCAGAAAACGAACACCACAAAATGTGAGAGATTTCGAACTGTAGGTGAACACCACAAAATCTGGAAGATTTCGACCTGCAAGTGAATTTTCGAACTGTAGATGAACAATGGCGTCCCAAATTGCTATTTGTGTTTGATGAATGAAGAATATGAAACCCTAACTCATGTTCTGAATTGAACCAAGTTTTGGGTCTCCTGGAATGTTGATTTGGGGAAGGTGACTACTCTTTTAAGAAAACCCACATGGTGATATTCTAATTTTGTAATTATAATTTTTTAAAAAAAAATTCTTAAAATCTAACGGAAGTTTAAGACAACTGTTACTAGGTACCTTTTGACAAACAAAGAAATTTTCTAGGTATTTTTTGACAAAATAAAATGTTTTAGGTAGTTTTTCACAAAAGTGATATTTTTCTAGGTATTTTTCAACAATTTTTTCTTATACATATAAAAAAAGTGAAATAATAAAGTCAAAAATTAGAAAGAGCACGTGAGTTCCAAAATCCCTTTTCCCCAAATTAAACATATGGGGTGTTTGGTATAATGGTATGGGACTTATGACTGAGATTTTAATATATGACTTTTTAGTTGAGACTTTGAAAATAAGAAAATTTCATCCTTTATTTGTTATAGTAGAGATTTGGAAGAAAGATATAGGGGGTGTTTGGCAATTGGTTTTTGGCTTAGCTTTTTGGTTGGTTTTTGCCTTTGGGCTTGTTGGTTAGTCAAACAGTCAAAAAAAATGTTTGGTAAATGGCTTTTAAAGCAGCTGAAAGCTGAACTTTAAGCCAAAATAAAAAAGCTGCTCCAGCTAGCTTTTTGGATTGACTTTTGGCTTGTTGGCCCACTTTTTCTCTAATAAACAACCTACAGCCAATATGAAATTTACCAAACATCTCCACAAACAACTAGCTTTTTAAGCTAGCTTAAAAGCCAACAAAAACAACCAACATTTCCAGCTGGTCAAACAAACCAACTAAAAAAGCCAACCGTTAACGGCCAACAACCAATTGCCAAACACCCCATAGAATCAAAGTCTCAACCCTCCATTTTAATTCCATTCCCTATTCCCATTCCCCCTAAACAAACATGGACTTGACTTATTTTTGAAATAAAGTCTCATTCTCTTTTTCAAATCCCTCAAACCAAACACCCTGTAGTTAGGTTTTCAAAACAGCAAAACAAACATATTGTGCTTAATCTTCCAAACGCAGCCATGAATGCCATTCCGTTCCATTCATCTTCCAAACATACTGTGCTTGATTTTCGAAACTTAAAATGAACACTACAAAGACTAGATTTCGAAGGTTCGTTAATGGTGAAGGAAAAAGGATTTTGAAAAACTAGGGTTCTTATTTGTTGAATGAGGAAGATGATGATAAAGCTGCTGCTCTGTTCGAGTTTTTTAATGGGTGAAGTGGCCACGTGACCTGCACATGAAAAACTAACGGAAATATTGACGATTTCTGTTAATAGGTATGTTTTGATAAACAAATTAAATTTTCTAGGTAGTTTTTGGCACAAAAATTTGTTGTAGGTATTTTTTTACAAAAGTGAGGTTGTTCTAGGTAGTTTTTGACAACTTTTTTTTTTTTAAATCTTTTTACATGTTTTTGTCTATTTTAAACTTATATACTCTCTTCGTTCTAAAATACTAGTTTGCAACTGATTAATCCAATGCAGTTATACAATGTTTAATATTTCTTATTATACGTAAAGAAAAATTATAAAAGAATATTATTAATTTTTGTATTGAGATGAATCAAATGAAATCTCACTTGAGTATGTTTGAATTTATTAAGAATAAAATACAAATTACGAGTAATAAGTGAATTAGTGCCAAAAAGTAAATATCTCAATGGAACGAAAGTAGTATTTCATCGGATTTTTCCTTTTTCACTTTTTAAATTCGTGATTCGCTCAAGAATCGCCAAAACCTAAAATTAACAAATCATATGACAGTGAACGAAACTCTTGGACTCACTACTATATATACACTTGTTCTCTCTTGTTAATCTCAGGTAAAATAAAGGATGGTAGCAATGGAGATGTTGCCGCAGATTCATACCACAAATATAAAGTACGTACCTCTTTTATAGGAAGTCATGTTAATTAGTTTGGCATGATTAGTTGAATTTTTAAGAGTTTAGATTTTGTTAGAATTGTAATCATGTTTTCTGTATATTTTGGAGTATAAGTAATCATAGATGCATCTTGTTTTTTGTTATTACGGTTTGGAGTACAAATAATCTTAGATGCATCTTGTTTTGAGGAGTGAAATGAGTAAGGAGTTTGAAATAGAGGTGTTCAACGGGGCGGGTCGGGGCAAAATTTGAATTGATCGGGTCGGAGCGAGTCGTGTCAAATGTTAAACGGGGCGGGTTAAATCCGTTTAAATCCGACCCACTTTGACCCATTTTTTAAAAGTTAATAAAAACAATTTTTTTATTACATTCTATGACCCGTTGGGTCGATCCACTTATGTTTATAATAATATCATTTAAAAATAAAAAAAAGTGACAATTTTTTTTCGGAATTAATTCTTATAATCATCCGACCCGACCCTTTACACTAAGGCCCGCTAATGACCCGTCTAGTTATTGACCCGACCCCTTAATGATCCGTTAAAATGTGATCCGACCCTTGACCCGTTGGGTCGACCCGCCCCATTGAACACCTCTAGTTTGAAACCATTAAAATGAATGAATTAGAAAATGTTAGCATTTTGAACTTTGTAAAACTCCTTATCATAGTGTGAAAATGCGGTAACGGTTGCGACTATGGTAATGTAACACTGATGCGGTGACGGGAGTGATGCGATTATCATATCGCTAAATATTGGTTGAAACCATAAGATATCCCTTGATGCGGTCCAATATGCGATTATTTTACACCTTTACGACACGGGAAAAATCGAATCGTTTATTTCAAAAACCTTTACCACGTGTCGTATGCGATGCGATGCTTGTTAATGATCAAACTAACGGAGGTTGTTTCGGATTCATGTTTGTTAGTGCTTAGACTTCATGAATGGCCCCACAGTAAAGTGTCTGATTTATGGATCTCCTTTTTATGGGCACTTTTTAGATGTTAATGGATCAAGATTTAAGGCTTTAGAGTGTGTGGTTAGTAATTGGCATGTACTTTATTTTGCAGGAAGATGTGAAGATTATAAAAGAAATGGGATTAGATGCTTATAGATTTTCAATTTCATGGTCCAGAGTTTTACCAAGAGCAATTTTGTAAGCCTGAAAAAAACCGAGGAATTTTCTAGATTAATAATCATTATCGTCTATCAACATAAGGCGATATAGACAGTGATTCGCTAACTTTAAGTGGTTGAAGACTGTTCCTTTTAGTTTGACAAGGATTTGATTCTCACTACTAGCAAACCCATGTTAAAAAAAGTCTGACCAAAGTCCAAACATACGAAAATAAGTTGTTGTGATTGAATGGTGACTTGAGTGCACCAAAATAAATTGAAAACGATGCTATATTAGAGATAGAACGATGTGTTACAATCTCTAATATCACCAAGATCGAAAGTGTGAAGTCTTATGTGAAACAAATTACGCAATCAAATGAAAACGATGTTTGTAGGAAATAAAATGCAATAATAAACGACACAAAAATTGAACGAGGTTCAACCAATTTAGGCTACGTACTCCGGTGTGTAGTATCTTTTATATTATAACAATTGAGAATTATAATTAGAGAAGAGATAGGCTTGTGTTTAGGCTAAGGGTTATTTTGTGGATTTTTATGGATGATTTTCTAATGGCATATGAGCCTCCAAAGCAGCAGATGATTTTCTAAGGGTTATTTTGTGGATTTTTGTGGATGATTTTCTAATTTTGTATTAATGCATAACGTTTGCTAATCGTATTTAAGTAATATCATGGGTTTTAAAACATTTTTTGGCTTATTTAAGGAGCAGCAATGGGTTTTATTATTTCAAAAACGCTTTATTAAAAAAAAAGAAATCAGAACGCCTCAAGTTCAGAAGGCGCGCAAGGTGAGTGAGGCGCGAGGCGCGCCTTTTGGGTTGCTTTTGTGTATGCGCTGCGCCTGGACTCCAAAAAGCGTTTTGGCCATCGCCTCGGTGCGCCCTGCGCCTAGGCGCTTCAGGCGCGCTTTTTAAAACAAAGCTTAAACACCATATTCATCTCACAAATTAAGTCACACACTTAACTCCACATTAACACACTCCTAGGATTCTGTAACACCCATGGTCCCGAGGGTTTTTAAAACCTATCTCCTATCAAAGAAGAAAAAAGAAAGAGGGACCGGGGGCTTAAGAGGGTTTTATTATAATTAGATTTTGTATTCTGTTTTTAGTCTTTTATATTGTTGCTTAGGTGTCTTTTATTTTTAAAGTGTAAGGCTTAGGTGGCATTAGAAAATAAACTATATAAGGCCATCATGTATTAGACTTGGAATCATCTATCATTTTGGAAATAGTTAATAAGAAAGGAATTTCCCCAACACTCAAAGTTGGGTAGGAGTTTGGACAGCACTCGAAGCTGTCCCTCAATCGTGTTTCTCTTGTGTTTCTTTAGTTTCTTAAGCATTCTGTTTTGAAGAGACAAGGGTTGTCTCAGATTCCACTCTTGAATGCCCACATGAGTTTGGTGCACTAAAGTCACAATTCAATCACAACATAAATCATGTGCATTAATGTGTGGAATCCTATGAAGGATTTATGATGAGTGTAATTGATGAGGTGTTTAAGTGTGTAGTTAAATGCTTGAGTTATGATGCACGATGAATGAAAGTTAATGGGGGTATAGCAAGAGTCTTTGCAATAGAAAATAAAACAGAAAACAGAAAACGTAAAGCAGATGTTATGGATGGGGTGGGCCATGAGAAGAAATCACTAAAGATTGTATATGAATGTATCGATTTGTACGTAAAAATGTGATTGTATTACGAAGAACGATTGTGAACAAAAAACGATTACAAAAGATAGTATACAAACATTTGAAAGGCTTGCTTTCTCCTAAAGAGTGTTACACTCCACTAAAAACTGTTACACTTCTTGAATGACTAAGTCCCTCCCCATCCCCACTATTTATACTAATCCCTACATTTTATTCCCCCAACTAACCAATTACTAAAATATTATTTATTATTAAATTTCTATATTACCCCTTCCTATCAATTCCTAACGGTAGAAGTGTAGAACACACAAAAAATTTTCATTAGTGTAAACTATGATGACTTCTTAGTCTAATTGTGCTGGGATGTTTTTTGTTTTTCTCCAGAAGGAAAGCTAAGTGGAGGAGTCAACAGGAAAGCAATCAGATACTACAACAATCTCATCAATGAGCTACTAAACAATGGTAACAAACTAACAATTTGTTAGAGTATATAACATATCTTAGGGCCTCAACCATCAACCATCAGCTTAAGCTTTTGGTTAAGTACTTATTTGGTACCATTTTCTGTTTACATCAATGAGCTCACCAGAATTATTGCTGGGTTTTGGTAAAGAACCATCAATACACCCTAGTTTGTGCTATCCTACGAGTGCATTACTCTCATTCACCCTAGTGTTAGAAGGATACAAAAAGTAGACAAAGGCTGGGTTTATTGTAGAATCCAAGGGGTACCACCATTTTTATTGTTATTGTTATAATTCATCAAATTCTGATGGAATTTTTACACTTGTAAACAATACATCAATGACATTTTTCAAACAAAGAATTGAAAACTAGCGAATCCTAAAGAATACTAGCATTCCAACTAACATAAGCTGACTTTAACAAGCCTCCTTTAGATAAAATTTAGGCCTGTACACCAGATCTATATAAGAGGAGATTTGACTGTACACAAATCCGATACGGTTCCTACTAAAACAAATTGCTATTACGAGGAGTAGCCCATCAAGTTTATATGTTAGTCAACCGCTTTTTAATTTTCGATGTGGGACACATGTGAGTTATTTTCCAACGATTCCATCAGTAACTTCGATATTGGGAGCTTTGTTTGAAATACTTCACATGTGATACAAGATTCCACATCGATAAAATAGTGAGTTCTTGACTTGTATATATATATATTGGGTGGGCTTGTCCCCTACTACACATGGTTTTGGGAAACAATGAACCTCACCAACTGTATGTGCAAATTAACGCTCTTGACCTGTGGGTTTGTGGGCTCGAGCCCACGGGTGTCCCGTGTCCACACGAGTGGGCCACGGTGAAATCATGTGACGAATTGTCGGGCCTAATAAGCTCGTAGCATCCTACTATGTAGCTGCACCTTACATTGTTTTACTCTTCAATTCTAAAATGATGAAACAGGTATAAAACCCTTTGTAACTCTCTTACACGGTGATCTTCCACAAGCTTTAGATGATGATTATGGAGGCTTCTTAAGTAGAAATATTGTGTAAGTATCCCATTACAAGACTGTAATTGTGATGTCTTATTAATCGTCGTTATAATCCCAGTTCCATGTATGTTTGATATGTTGTATTCTTATAGAGATGACTTTAAGGACTACGCGGAATTATGCTACAAAGAGTTCGGGGACAGAGTTAAGCATTGGATGACAGTAAATGAACCATTATACTATGACATTGCTGGTTATGTAGTCGGAAATGGACCGCCAGGCCGATGTTCAAAGTGGCTTAATCTCAATTGCACTGGTGGTGATTCTGGAACTGAGCCTTACATTGTGGCTCATAACATTCTTCTTGCTCATGTAGCTGCTGTCAACTTGTACAAACAAATATATCAGGTCACTTCATCTTCATATAATTTGTCAGCAATAGGTTTATATAAGAATGTACTTAAACTAGTCTACTACCATGCTTCTACACTAATCTTGGACCCTTATTTTTGGTTGTTACAATTGTATAAAGTTTGTTACTTGCCATTGAATTTTGGGGATAATTGTAGCAAGTTTAATAGGACAAAGGAAGTAACTGATTAATCATCATTCAATAACCATGGAAATCGTGTCGTGTTGAGCTGCCCACTCGTCATGCCTGTCGTGCCTCGTGTCAAATTAAACTGTGAGCAAGTTGTGTAATAAATAGGGCCCTAGATCGTCCCGGAAGGCCTGTGTACCGGTCCAGCCCACTTCCATCTTTATTGTTCAATTATCTAAAACATTTAAAATGTTTTATATTGATGTGATTTTGACAAACTATCAAAACAACACAGGCATCTCAAAAGGGAAAGATTGGGATTGTCTTAGCTGCAAATTGGAATGTGCCATTATCCAATTCTATACAAGATCGCAATGCTACTCAACGAGCACTCGATTTCACAATTGGATGGTAAAGTTAGACGTTTCCACTATGTTTGGTTGAGTTGGTTCTTTGACATAGTATCAAAACCAACGTGACAATAGGTCACGGGTTCGAATTTTAACCAACTTGACTTGGGTTTCTAGAGCATATTTATTTCTTTGTTTGGATAACAATCAATTCAGACCAAGCCGTATAGTTTGAAATTAAATTCGTTTCCAATTCATAGTTCTTTGACATATATATATATATATATATATATATATATATATATATATATATATATATATATATATATATATATATATATATATATATATATATATATATATATATATATATATATATATATATATATATATATATATATATATATATATATCAATCATGTGGCTCATTAATTTTTATTTTTATTAGGTTTATGTAACCTCTCACAAGTGGGAAATATCCAAGTAATATGAGGTCTATAGTCAAGGATAGATTGCCAAAGTCTACAAGAGTTGAGTCCATTAGGATAAAAGGGTCGTATGATTTCGTAGGGCTTAATTATTATTCAGCTTCATATGCAGCAGATTCTGCCCCATCATCACTTGATGCATCAAGATTCAGCTACCTTTCTGATGGGCATGCTACCTTTACGAGTAAGCACATCACATTATTTTTTTCGTCCTTAGTAACAGCAAATTCAAATTGACTGAAAATAAGCAATACATGCACTAAGTAACACTCGCTCCTCTGTCTTATTTATTTTGGATCACCAATATATTTTTGATTTCATTTGAAAATATTTTCTTCCACATTTTAAAGCACCCCAATTGATTTTTAATAATTTTTCATGTTAATAGACACATTTGACATTATATTTATTAGGTTATGTTATTGAAATGGAAAAGTTAGGTTAAAAAATGTATTTTTTATTTCATTTGAAAATAATTTCTTCCAAATTTTAAGGCACCCCAATTTATCTTCCTTTTTTATCACCAACATCTCTATTTTCTTAAGAGTTGTCCGTCAAATAAAAAAATAATTATCATTTACATATTCCATTAAAAATAGTTTTTATGTGATATATTTGATTCTTTTACTTATTTTCACAGATGAACGAAATGGAATTCTTATTGGGCCAAAGGTGAGAATTTAACAATAGAAAATTATCACATTTTATTGCAAAAACCTCTAGAAAATACTATTGAAAGACTATGTTTTGTTAGGGCTGGCAATATAAAGGGACGAGAGGGGTCTGTGCCCAGGGCCATTCTTGAGGGTAGTTTTGAGGTATAATCGCCTAGGGTCCAGATCATAAAAAGGTTCAAATTGAATTAATCCTTATAATTAAATTAGTATTTACAGTATTAGAATTTTTAGTTAAGCGCATGACTAAGGGCCCTTTTTTATTTTTCGCCTAGGACCCAAAATTGTCAGGAACGACACTGCCTGTGCCTAGGTCCATTCAAAAAATTCGAAAAGCGATGCTTTAAAATTTAATGTTTAAGGGTCTATTAATGTTTATTTTGTAATTAAGTACTCAGAATTATTTCGCTTCGAGCATCTTTAATTTCAAAATCGACACTGTCTTTTGTTCAAATCTATTGCATATTAACTATTTTTTATTCTTAACAAGTTCACTTTCCTTATACAGGGTGTGGCAGAAGAATTAGGATCCTCTCCATTACAAAAATGTAATGGAGGATTCATTACAAAATCCAATTGCTATAATTGCTTGATTTTGTTTTAATAGGAGGAATTATGATATTTTATTTTTTATTCTAAAATTTGTGTTAATTATAGCCATTGGATTTTGTGATGGATCCTCCATTACATTTTAGTAATGGAGAGGATCCTAATTCGTGGGAGAAGGGATCAACATTTATCCAAAAGGAATAAGGGATCTTTTACTTTACATTAAAAAGAAATATAACCCACAATTAATATACATCACTGAGAACGGTAATTTATTCAATTTCTTGAATAAATACATTTATTAATTTTTATATCTTAACTAATTCACTAATATATAAATTAAATCTTGTGTAGGTATTGGTGAGCTAAATAATTCCTCATGATCCCCTAAAGAGGCCTTGGTTGACATAATAAGGATAGATTTTCACTACAAGCATTTGTATTTCCTAAGAGAAGCAATTCGGTACGTCACTTCCAAGTCTGCCATTTCTAATACTTCACACAAAAATTCAACTTTTTTTAAAAAATAGAAAAATTTATGTGATGACTTAAATTTTTTTACTTTTCTATGTGATGGACAATTTTTTTTATATCCGCATGGTGATTTTAAGTTCCTAACGTTTTTACTTTGTAGACAAAAAAATAAGTTTTTGATAAATTTACGATGTTACCTATCCTAATGGCTTCAAACAAACGTTGCAATCATCCTTCCTTCTAGGCACAATTTTCGAAAATTTATTCAAGATGAGTACATTTATAGTAAAATATTTAACTTTTTTATACCACGTGGAAAAGCTGAAAGCTCGGGACATAATGCAAATTAAAAGAAAAATATTTAGCTACCACGTAAATGTTAGAGTATATAACATATTCTGCTTAACCATTTGGTTGAGTTGGTTCCTTGATATGGTATCAGAGCCAACGTGACAAGAGATCACGGGTTCGAATCTCAACCACTTCTCATTTAAAGTGGAATATACAGCACATATGTGCATCCACACTTCTAGCCAAATGGACTCTCGTATAAGAGGGCGTGTTAGAGTATGTCACATATCCTAGAGCCTCAACCATAAGCTTAAATTTTTTGTTGAGTTGGTTCCTTGACAGCAAAATAGGCAAAAACTCAAAATTACCATATAAAATTTCCTTAGAAATATATAAGGATGCATTACTAACACAATTTTAATTTTGATTTTTTTCTTATTTCTTGAATTTTAAATATACTTGCACCATTTGATTTTATTGAAAAATTTTGACCCAAAAAAATATTTATTTATATTTTTGTTAATAATTATGTGTCGCAGGAATGGTGTTAATGTAGGCGGATATTTTGCATAGTCATTGTTGGACAATTTCGAATGGGGTGCAGGTTCAGGGTTGTAAATTCGGTTATTCGGTCGGGTTTTGGGTCGGATTGCATCGGGTTCGGACATTCTCGGGTTCGGGTTTTCCCAAGTGATTTAGCGCTTTGAATCAGGTCGATTCGGTTACGGGTCCAATCGAGTGCGAGTCTAGATCGGGTTAACAACGCACCAGGTCGGTTTTGATTTCGGGTCGTATCCATTTTAGTTTGGATTTGTATCGGGTTCGGCTAATACAATTCAGATCAAATCGGTTATGTTGCAGGTCAGATTGAGTTCGATTAGACTATGGGTCGGGTCATTTTTTGTTTTAGCTTAACGTTAACTCAGATTATTTTGGTTCGGGATGACTTTGGATCGATTATATCATTTTTGAGTTGTGCATTTAGTTCTTCTCAGAATTCGGGTCGATTAAAATTCAATTCAATTGAGTTTTATGTCGAATGAAATTTATGGTTGTTTTATTCAATTAATTTATGTTGAAATCGTTTGGGATTGGAGAATGAAGAGTTGTATTCGGTTAATTAATTTGCCGGTTACTAGACAAATTTGGTTTAGCCTAAGACAAAGTCGATAAGATTTAATTGTGGGCCTGCATTTATTGTTTAATTTTAACTAAACTAAACTTGATTCAATTCAATCAAACTTATTATTAACTGAATTAAACTTGATACGGTTAACTCAAATTATATCGCTTAATCACATTATCGCGTTAATCTCGAGGGTTGATTATGGGTCATTTTGGGTGGGATTATGTCGAGTACCTATCGGGTTAAAGACGGGTTCGAGTTGTAACAGGTCGGGTGCAAATCGAGTTCGGTTAACCACATATTCGGGTCAATCTTGGGTGTCGGTTGTTCTCGAGTCGGGTACCGGTCGATTATTGGTCTAAAATAATCAGGTACATGTCGGGTTACGGGTCAACATTAGGTCGAGTTTTGACGGTTACAGGTCACTCCACCTCGGGTCAACCAACAGGTCGGATACAGATCGATTTTGGGCGGTATCACAGGTCGGGTCAATTTTTTACTGCCCTATGCAGGTTACACAATTAGATATGGCTTAAACTTAGTGGATTTTCATAATGGAACGAAGAGATATCCTAAAAGCTCCGCATTGTGGTTCAAACATTTTTTGAGAAACTGAAAACAATTGCCTTTCAAATCCTATTGTTTTTTTTAGGGTAGGTCGAGAGAAGATGAGGCTCGGTAAGAATCAAATTTTAAATTTTATATAATTGGAAAAAATAGTATTTGCTCTAGGTGAGATAAGATTTAATTATCAATTGTTATGTCTTTTATTTATGCAATTATAGAGTTTTTAATACTTATTCATGTTATAGACACATTTGACATTATATTTATTACGTTACGTTATTGAATAATGTTTTTATGGGCATGTGTTTTTACATTTTTTTAGTGTAGGGTAGTAGGCTAAAAAGTGGAGAGCTAAAGGAGGGGAAAATAAGAATCAAACTTATAACCTTTTCTGAAAAAGGTTAGGTGTTTCGTTCGGGTAGGATAGTGTAGGTAGGCTAAAAAGTGGAGAGCTAAAGGTTAGTGTAGGGTAGTGTCTAATGGTGTTCGTTCGGGTCATCGTTGATTTTGAGTTAGGTGTTTCGAGTGGCCTTGAAATCAGATTTGTGTCCATATTGTTTTTTACATAATTCTAAATTATTTTTAAAGTCGAATCAAATCGGATTCGGTTACAATGTCGTATAAATTTCAAGCCATTTTGTTTGTTTCTAACACCTCTAGTTTTTATATAGTTAAAATTTTTTATAGTATATCGACAAATTTGGCCTTCTATTTCAAAATCCTGGCTTCGCCTTTGCTCAAAACATAAATCCCAACTCTACCATCTTTCATCCAAATCATATTTTTGGAGAAAAAATTGAAACTGATGACATTTAAAATGGTGAGTCGCATAAATAGGCGTACAACAGTCTTAAAGCTTCAAAATTAACATTTGCTAACGTTTTGCTAACGTTTTATGTGCAAAAAGGTCATAGTGGAACAATTTGGTAAACCTAAGGGTTACCGCGTGGATTTTTTAAAAGTTTTGGTTATCATGCGGAAAACCCAAAACCTCAGGGTTATCATGTGGAATTTCCCATCAATAAATAAATACAAATTCTTATGAGAGGCGATTTATTTGAGAGACCATTTCTAATTGGGCAATTTCATTATATATTTTAAAAATATTATAAGTCGACATTATAACCATTAAGAATGATGTAAGTAGACATTTAAAATATTGAAGGTAGACACTAAACATACAGTAAATAAGCATTAAGGATAATGTAAGTAGGTATTGAGAATACGATAAATAAGCATTAATCTTTAATGGGTTGGGTTTGAGATATATATCTCTCAGAGAAACAATCTCTCAAGAAACTAACCTAAAATGAAATATAATACTCCATCCGAATCATTTTAGATGTCCCATTTGGGTTTTCACGGTTATTAAGGGTGGTGTGGGGTCCATTAAAAAGGTGGTAGTTGACTATTCTAATTGATTAAATTAATTGTAAAGGTGGTAGTTGAGTATTGAGAATTGGAAAAGAGGAGGTATATAGGTGAAAAAAAAGATAGACAAAAAAGGAAATGAGACAATTGATATGATTTTGCTAAATAAGGAAATGAGACATCTAAAATGATTCGGAGGGAGTAATATATTTAGTTATTAAGAAGTTAAATTACACTGTTTATTACTCCCTGCTATTCATAGAGAATGAAACATTTGTTTTTTCACACTATCAAATGCACTTATTCAATGCTTAATACTTCCTCCGTTCTGAAATACTTGCTACATTTCGATTTTGGACATTATTCATCGTTCAAGCTTATTTTATATATAGCGGCTAATATATAAGTAAAAATATAGTCAAGTGGGATATTGTTTGAATCGTCTAATCGCATACTTTTATAATATTAACTTTTTATAAGTTTTAGATGTGTATAACTCGACATATAAATGAACAAAATAACACATTGGATTGCGTAAAAAGTCAAATGTAGCAAGTATAATGTAACGGAGGAAGTATCTCTTACTATACATAACGAAATGTTATAAAAAATGAATATTAATAATCTTTGCATTGAGACGAATCAAACAAGATCTCACTCGACTATGTTCTAATGTATAGATTAAGAATAAAATATAAATAAAGAGTAATAAGTGAATAGTGTCAAAAAATAAATATCCCATCTTCTATGAATATGAGGAAGTACTTCCTCCGTTCCATAATACTTGCTACCGAATGTGACATTTTTCCAAACAACATGTCACATTCGGTAGAAAGTATAATGGAACGGAGGAAGTAATATTTATAGGAACAAATTGGTATCTAAAAGTAGCAATCATCTTTGTGTGAGTGTCCGAGCTCAGCTCTAATAAAAATAGGGGTATTGCTATATTCCGCCACCCTTTTCATTTTATCGCCACCACTATTTTAAATTAATTAATTAAGGCCAAAAAAAATTAATTAATTAAAATTACGAAAATGCCCCTGAACTTTAAACTTTTATATTGAGGTTCCATAATCGACCTTGTATAATCTCGAACTCAAAAACTGTAACATCTCTCTAAAAATCAATAAAAAAAAATCTATAAACTACAAGAAGTTAAAAATAATAATCGAAGAACAATGGCGAACCAAAACGAGCATGAATACGATTCGGTAAGAAATTAATCGTTTTTAAAATTTTAAAAAAAAAATCAAAAAACACACGAAAAACAGTCACACTCGCACATGGTTCACTCGCACAAAACATGCAAGGTGACCATGGTTCACTCGCACAAAATGTGCTAGGTGACCATGGTTCACTCGCACAAAACGTGCGAGGTGACCATGGTTCACTCGCACGTTTTATGCGAGTGAACCTATTTAATTTTTTTTTTTTTAACTTAATTTTAATACTTTTTAATTTATTTATTTTTATGTTTTATTTTTAATTTTCTGAATTTATTTATATTATTTATTTATTATTTATTTATGTTTATGTTTATGTTTATGTTTATGTTTAATATAATTATGTTTATGTTTATGTTTTATTTATTTATTTTTTTTCATACTTGGTAATATAATTATTTGTATATGTTTATGTTTTATTTTTGTATTTATTTATTTATTTATGTTTATGTTTTATTTTTGTATTTATTTATTTATTTATTTATTTTAATTTACTTAATTTATTTATATTATTTATGTAATTATGTTTAAGTAGTATGTGTTTATATTATTTATTTATTTATATAATTATGTTTAACTTGTATGTGTTTAAATAATTTATTTATTTAAATTATGTATTTATTTATTTATTTTATTTATATTTACTTAAGTTATTTATTTTTTTTTGTTGTTGTTTTATTTGTAATTGTTATTTGCAGGACTTTGAAAACTTAGGAGATAACGTAGATTACTCAGATAGATTTGTTACGGATAGGAAATTTGATTCGGTAGATGAATTACATAGATGGGCTGATAAGATAGCAATAGCAATAGCAATTGATTTTCAATTTTCACGTGCCTCGTATAAACGTAAGGAAGGACGTACAAGAGTTAGGTTGTATTTAAGGTGTCATAGATATGGTAATCTTAGGGGAGATTTGCGCAATCTAGATAATACTGCTAGACCTGGTTCTAGAAGTAGTGCGTGTGGTTGCAAATTTATGATTATAGGTAGTAGTCGTAATCCAGGAGAAAGACCGTGGACGGTAAGAGTGTGTCCAGGAGAAAAAGGCAGACATAGCCACCCGTTCTTAGTATATAGAGAAGGCCAAGTAAGAGCAAGTAGAATGAATGTAGATATTAGACAACATATACGAGATCAATCTGCAACTGGTATGCAACTAGCCTTCATTATGTCATCAATTAGAAGGAACTTTCCTGGTTTTTATGCGAGTATGAATCAAATTTATAATATACAACAGGCATTGAGAAGGGAAGAGATGGATGGTAGGACTCCTCTTCAACATTGTCTTTATTTGGCCACAGAAAATAATTATGATGTTTGGACATATTTGGATGATGAGGGGCAGTTGACTAGATTACTGACCGCAAACCCCATATCCATCCAGATGATACGTACGTGGCCTCATGTTGTGCTGATAGACACAACGTATAAGACGAATAAGCAAAAGTGGCCCCTTTGTGAAATAATAGGAATGACGCCAACCAATCACAACTTCTTCTTGGTTGCGTTCTGTTTGATGCGAGATGAGGCGGCCATGTCGTATTCTTGGGTGTTGGAGAGGTTGAGGGATATATTTGGTACAGTACAGGAGCCTGATGTTATCGTTACCGACAGGGATGAGGGGTTATCTGCAGCTATTCGTGATGTCTATCCAGGTAAACTTCTACATATTGATACGTTAATGTCGATTTATTTACCATATATATATATATATATATATATATATATATATATATATATATATATATATATATATATATATATATATATATATATATATATATATATATATATATGTTAATCTTTTGGTTAATGTAGGTGTACGTCATTTACTGTGTGCATGGCATATTGGGAATGATGTAGAGAACATGGTAGACAAACTATGTGGTGGGAAGAAAAACCAACAGGGCCAAATTTTCAGACAATCTAAATGGAACCCTTTGGTTAATAGTTTGACCCTTGATGAATTCGAGAAAAGGTGGGATGCGATTGTATCTACTTGGACGACAAGAAACAAAAGGGTCGTGCGGTATTTGGTTGGGACATGGATTCCCCTCAGACATAAATTTGTTCGTGCGTGGACGAATGACTGTAGGCACTTTGGTAACCAGACTAGCAGTAGAGTTGAAAGTCAACACTCTTCATTCAAATACTATCTTGGTAGCGGCAACAGCTCATTTGATACCCTATTCAAAAGGGCACACGAACAGATAACAAATCAGCAGGCCAGGATACGACAGGCTTTGCAGGTGTCCATGTCATCGGTTAAAAGGAATAGTCAACTTCGTACTTTTAGATCGTTGTATCGTGGCGTTTCCGTGTATGCGTTAGAAATATTGACAATGGAACACAACTACCCTCTTCCTGCCTAGCCCTCCTAGAAGAACCCGTAACCCCTCTCTCATAGGGGTCCCCCCTAAATAAAGTCGGTCTAGAGCTGTGGCCGCTCAATGGGCCTCTAAAAAAACCCTTACCTCTACCTTGGTTTCCAGCCATTTACTACAATTTTCATAAATAATTAAACATTAAGAACTAAAATAACATAACTACATTTAAATAAAATAACTACAATTTAATTAAATAAGAATTAATTAAAATAACTACAAATTCATTAAATAATAATTAAAATAACTACATAAATAAACAAATAATATTAAAATTTAATAAATTAAATAACAATATAAATAAATAAATAAAATTTACATTATTACACAATCTTTATTATTAAATTATTTAATAAATAAAATAATAATAACATAAGTTCATTTCAAAATATAATAAATAATTAATAAATTTAATTTAATTAATAACTTTAAAAAAATATAAAATAATAATAATAATAACAAATTAATAAATAATTTAATTAATAATAACAATAATTAGTAATAATAAAATAATAATAACAATTATTAATATTAATAAAATTCAAAAAAAAAAGGAAAAATGGGTCACTCGCACAAAATGGGTCTGGGAACCGTGGCTCACTCGCACAAAATGGGTCTAGTGAACCATGGTCCACTCGCACGTTTTGTGCGAGGCTGCCACGGTGCCCAGAACCATTTTGTGCGAGTGAGCCACGGTTCCCAGACCCATTTTGTGCGAGTGACCCATTTTTCCTTTTTTTTTTGAATTTAAAAACGAGTAAAGTTTAGAAAATACCTCGCTTTATGGTAACGATTTGAATTCCGATCCTTTAGGAAGTTAAATTTTTGGTGTGGATTTAGTGAGTTTTAGAGTGATAAAAGTGTTATGGGGTGAGTTTAAAGTGTTTTATAGTCGTTTTAAGTCAAAGAGCATTTTCGTCCTTTTATATAATTAATTTAAAATAGGGGTGGCGATAAAACGAAAAGAGTGGCGATTTATATGAATCGGTTAAAAATAGATGACTATGAGTTCATGACAACACCATATACGCCAAAACATAACTTTGATGTGCTGAATCTGACCTTTGAATTACCAATAAATTACTGAGATTTGTGCATATCATCCTTCTGCGGGATATACTGACAAGTCACAAGATTTGTTATGTTACAGATACAAATTGTTAAAAGATTGTCAGGTACGTCTCCTTTATTTTGAGACTTTCTAGCTCCATAAAATTTGCTATTAATAGTGATATTTTTCCATACAATATGTCATACTCAGTAGTAAGTATTATGGAACGAATGAATTATAAACAAACCAATTTTGATACTTGCTACGCTTCATAATACTTCCTCCTTTCTGAAATACTTGATACATTTGAATATAAACACTATTCATCGTTGAAGTTTATTTTGCATATTGCGGTTAATGTGTAAGTAAAAATATAGTCAAGTGAGATCTTGTTTGAATCGTCTAATTGCATACTTTTATAATATTAATTTTTTATAATTTTTAGATTTGTATAGTTTTATTTATAAATGATCAAAATAACACATTGGATTGCGTAAAAGTCAAATGTAGCAAGTATAATAGAATGAAGGAAGTATTTGCTATTGATAGTGATATTTTCCCATACAATATGTCACACTCAGTAGCAAGTGTTATTGAACGGAGGAAGTATAAACAAACCAATTTAACAAAATGCTTAAGCTAATTGTTAAAGTTTTAGGATTTAACTCTAATATTCTCACACTAGATTCCATTGGGTTAGAAGTGTGGATGCACATATGCGTCGAATATTCCACTTTATATGAGGAATAGTTGAGATTCGAACTCGCGACCTTTTGTCACATTGGCTCTGATACCAAGGTCGGCCTAATGCAAGAATAAGAAGGACTTGCGCCTAGGGCCCATTAAAAAGTTAGATTGATTTTAACTTCATATGCGTTGGATTTAAGACCTTGAGTAATTAAGTTGTTCACTAAACCACCAAGTCAAAGTGCTTTTAGTGATAATTATTACCTTATTTACTAACTGTTGAATTATAAATGACGATTATCAAACAAAAAACAGATAACCGTGATTTCCATTATATTTTCTAATCTATATTTTAGAGCCCCTAATATATTTACTAACTATTGAATTATAAATGACGATTATCAAACAAATGTAATTATTTAAGTGGATGAAAGTTAATCACATGATAATTATACCTAATTTAGAATTTGATTTTTTTAAAATTTAAGCTAAATTAGGTAAAATATATTGTATAATTATTATTGTAGGTATATATAACAAATTTAGAATTTAATATATTTAATTAAATAAAAAAGTGATGTATTCACTAGATAAATTAGTTAAAAATAATATTTAATTTAAGCTTTATAAAGTCATTATTCGATAAATTTAATCATGATAATATATACTTGCATTATTTTTTAAAGTTTTATTTTTATATATATCATACTAATAAATTTGTACATTGCACGAGTTTTTATACTAGTATGCAATATATAACTATATGTTCAAAATAAACCAAATGAATTGATATTTATCCGACCTTATAACTTAATCCGACTTGACCAGACTTAAAATGAATTTAAAATTATACAAAAACCAATAACAAACAAGACTCAATTTGATACGACACGGAATATCTGACTTAAAATCGACTCAATGACCCAAATCAACACCTCTAAAAAGTTTATCATAAAGTTTGGGCTTGACTCTTTAGTAAACAAAGCCTAGGAGCCGATATTTATACTTCATTACAGAGTATGGTGATACACTCTTTAAAATACTAAACATTGTGAACAACAAATAAATTGATGGAAAAAAGAGGGAGGATCTTTGGATTAGTTGAAAGTCCAAAAATGATAATTATGATCTTGGGTTTTATAGTGGGGCTTAGTATTGCACAAGCTTTAGGTGATCAACAGATTTATCAAAATAAAGCCTTGCTAAATCGCACTTCTTTTCCACATGGTTTCATTTTTGGGGTTGCTTCTTCAGCTTACCAGGTATTAGCTTTCTTCTTTTTATGGTTTGTGTGTACCTCTGATACCATTTTAAGGAACTAATTCAACTAAAAACTTAATTTAATGCTTGAGATTAAAAGTATGTTATATATTCTAACGCTTGTTTTGCTTACTATTCATTTAAGATGATGTTGGCTAGTGGCTATATGAACTAGTGCTTCATCATAGACTACGTACAACCCTTTGTTCCACTGTATTTATTGCTAAAAGTGGCATGTTGTGACGCAAAAATGTCAATTTTAGAATTAAATTCAAAATAACAGACTGGTTGCAACATATCCCCTAGCAAGCTTTTAGTTGAAGCCTAGAATATGTTGTATTTGCTTATTTGTTTATGAAGGGTTGGATGACATTAAATCTTATAATTTATGTCACTTTGTCTTTTGGTACTATGTTGAATGAACTAATTCAACCTAAAATTTTTCCTGTTTGTTGTAGCTCAAAATATGTTATATACCTTATTGGTTCATGATCATAGTCACGGTGGTTTTAAATATGTGAAACATATTCAATTACATAGAGTCCTAAAATTAAAATTTCTTTGTCATCAGTTAGTGACAGATAATTTTGTCATTGTTTTATCACCATTTTGAGTTTAATTTTTTTTTTGTCACCAATTTTTTTAGTGTTAAGTGCTAAATTCTAAGCTTGTCTAATTTGTTTTTCAGTATGAAGGTGCAGTTAAGGAGGATGGTAAAGGTCCTAGCATATGGGATACTTATGCTCATAGATTCCCAGGTTCTTTATTTCTCTCTTCTTTTAGTCAAATTCAATGAATTCAATAAAAATGCTTATATTCTTTTCTTATATAAGAAAGTTAAAATGTATTATTGTGAAAATTTAATAGATTTGTCTCAATGATATAACTTCAATGATATAACTAGATAATAAAATTTCTGACATATTTGTATAAGACAAAAAATTACAAATTTACGGTTTTATGTTTTTACCATCTCAAAATATCACATATATATTTAATAAAAAAGATTATAAAGATTTTATAAAAACTTGAAAAAAAATAATAAAATATACTTCTATGAGTTTCTAATACATTAAATGATGTGACATAAAAAGTAAAAAATCAATCAATTCGAATAATGTTAGCTAGTCATACTTAAAAATTAGTAAAGTCAAATATATTAATAGTAGTCATTATAACAATGACATCATCTTTAAGTTTTGGAGGGAAATTTTTTATTGAGAGAACGACATAAGCAAATTTGATAAGTGATAACATCAGCAGTGTTTTATTTTAGTAATAGTTATAGATAGATAGATAGATAGATTTTAAGATATGATGTATAATTTTATAATTTTTTGTACAGTGTATTTAAAGATATAAATGCTCAAATTACACTTGATAAATGAGTAAAAAAATTGAATGAATTAAACATTGTTAAATGAATTAAGTATAATAATTACTCAAAAATTACAAACATTATTCTAAATGATTTTGAGATTTGCATTTAAAATTATAATAATTCTAAGAGTTATTGTGTAATGGGTAGTAATGAAGACATTTTAAGGGGAAAGAAGTGTCATGGTACCATCAACATCAAAAAAAAATATTTAAAATTCTAAGGGGAAAAAAAATAATTAAAAGATAAAATCGTATGAATTTCTAATCAATCATCATTGATTTGTAAATCATCATAAAAAAAAAAATAAGTTAAACAAACAAAAAAAGATAATTAAAAATATAATGATGATTTACCAATATCACAAATTACCGTTATTTACTTAGACTACTTTAGAATTGTTTATTTGAGGGCGGTTTGCGGCTGCGATAAAATTTTATATATTGACAGATAAAATTAAGGATCATAGCAACGGAGATGTAGCTGAAGATTCTTATCATCGGTATAAGGTATTGAGTAATGTCCAAACACGCAATTTAATGTACTATTTTGTTTATTTATATGTCGAATTATACACATTTAAAAATTATAAAAAATTTATATTATGAAAGTATGCGATTAGACGATTCAAACAAGATCCCACTTGACTATATTATTACTTACATATTAGCCGCAATATATATATATATATATATATATATATATATATATATATATATATATATATATATATAATAAGCTTAAACGATAAATAGTGCCCAAAAACAAAATGTAGCAAGTATTATGGAAGAAGTATTTCAATTTGTTTTACAACTAATTATTTAGATTGTTATAAAACTTTTACATTTTATATTTGCAGGAAGATGTGAAGCTCATAAAAGAAATGGGATTAGATGCTTATAGATTTTCAATTTCATGGCCCAGATTATTACCAAGTAAGTACCCTTTTTGATATTTTTGAAAATATAATTAGATATTTTCCGTTATAAATCTTTTGATATGTATATTTAATGTATGATATTTTCCATAATATTTTTGACCGATTGATTTTGAATATGATACTAAGAGTTGTTTGTTTAAAAATAACTTATTCATAACAATGAGTTGTTCAACCAATTCATCCACCAAACATTATCATTAGATGGTTTGATCATCCATTTAATGTGCCCAAAAAGCTAAAAATGTTCAAAAATCTGTTTTAACAAACACTGGATAATTCTATAGTGGTTGACTTTAAAGCAAACACTAATAATTTAATTTAGTAAAAACATAAGTTTGAGATTTTTGATGATCGATAAAATATAGGGAAATTCCACATGGTAGCATCCAGTTTTGATGAAATGCTAGTGGTAGCACTTTTTTAAGAAAATTCCACATGGTAGCATCCAGTTTATGCACTATCTAATTGCCGTAGCATTTTCCGTTAAGTTCTTGTTAAATTCCGTTAAATTCATAATTTTGCAAGTTTTTTTCCACAGGGTAGCATCCAGTTTTTTTTAACTTACCATTTTAACTTTTAATTCACCATTTTAATGTTTAAATTCACCGTTTAATTTATTAACGCTCATAAATGTTTAATAATTTTATTGAAAAATTATAAGAAACTATCTAATCGGGTCGAAACAAGTACTTATTCGCCTAGTTTTCGATACGTAAACCGAAAAAGATATTTGGCGTCTTTTTACCCATCATAACGATTTTTTTTGAAACAACGGACGTCGCTACTATCCTTATGGGATAACTCTTTCGAAAATTCGATCGAAACAAGTACTTATTCGAAAGAATACTTGTTTCGACCGATGAATAAAACATTAAAATGGTAAATTTTTAGTTCAAATTATTTTTCTGTAAAATTATTTAACATTGATAATATTTTTTATTTAGCGAATTCAACAAGAACTAACGGAAAATGCTACGGCAATTAGATAGTACATAAACTGGATGCTACCATGTGGAATTTTCTTTAAAAAGTGCTACCATTGGCATTTCATCAAAACTCGATGCTACCATGTGGAATTTCCCTAAAATATATGATTACTAATTTATGTCAAAAATGAATTTATTTGGAAGCCATATGCTATTTTTTTCATTTTCATTATACTTTAATTAATAAAAATTTTAGATGGCTTTGATTTTATCTTAAAATAATAAGTAATTGAGATTGTATTATTGGAAAGGTTAGCTTTAAAAGTCAATCACTATAGAATTATCCTCAATTCCAAACACCCCTTTGCCTTAAATAGTTATATAAGCTACTTACTAGCTAGTTGCTACACTACGCAATTTCATATAAGAGCGTTTATATATTTCTTCCGTTCCATAATACTTGCTACTGATGGTGAAATTTTCTCATATAATATGTCTATGAGACGGAGGAAGTACTTCATATTTTAGCAAATTAAAGGATATGGGAAGTATAGGGAGAATCAATGAAGCATCCTATGCATCATTAATATTATCATTTTTTGATACAAATTATTGTAATGAAGATTTCTATTAGAGCATTATATGTAGAATCTTTCCAATTCAAGTAGGAAATCATGGCTTCCTTGGACTAGGTGCTGGACCATCACTTTAGCATACTTGTATAGTTGTATTATTAATACTCCTTCCCGTTGAGATTATCGTTTCTTCTCAAAAACTCTCATATAAATGATACATTTACGTGATATTGTAATTTCAATGGAACAAATCAGTATTACTACCTCCTATTTATAGTGAATGGAACATTTGTTTTTTGACACTATTCACTTATTACTCTTAGGAGGTGTTTGGTATGGGAATATAAAATGTAATGGAAAGGGAAATGATAAAGAGGAGTAAGGGTAAGGGTATGGGTTGTAGTTATATGTTGTTTGGTATGAACATAAAAGGGAAACACTCATTTGATCATAGAAATGAAATTTGTTACTTGACATAAATGAGTGGTAACAAAGTAAGGGTATCCATTACCCTCAAGAAAGAGATTGGGTTAACCTAAAATCATACCAAACAAAAAATGTGGAGTAATGGTAATTAAATCCCTTACTTAGTATTAAAAAGTCCATACCAAACGCCCCCTTAATTTGTATTTTATTCTTAATCTATAAATTAGAACATAGTCAAGTGAGATCTTGTTTGATTCGTCTCAATGCAAAGATTATTAATATTCACTTTTTAGAATATTTCGTTAAGTATAATAAGCGATACTCCCTCCACCCCTTCTTATTGTCCACTTTCTAGTGGGCACACAAATTAAGAAAAATGGTAGTGGGAGATTTTAAGTGATTATAATAATTGTAAAGGTAGTAGTTGGGGTATTTAAGTGATTATAATAATTGAAAAGTTGGTAAGTGGGGTATTTAAATAATATAAGTTGGGGTAGTTGGGGGTATTTAGGTAAAAAGTCTTTGTCAAAAATAGAAAGTGGACAATTAAAGTAAACTGACCAAATAAGGAAAGTGGACAATAAAAAAGAAACGGAGGGAGTAATAAACATTGAATAAGTGCATAGAATAGTGTGAAAAAACAAATATCTTATTCTCTATCGGAGGGAGTATTATTATTCCCAACTTGTATAACTTTATCCTAGTTGAATTTGTGGTCACACCAAAATAATTACATACTTCATATCTTTCAGAAGGTAAGCTTAGTGGAGGTGTCAACTGGAATGGAATTAGATACTACAATAACCTCATTAATGAGCTACTTAAATTCGGT
The DNA here is from genome assembly GCA_019425755.1 of Amaranthus cruentus. Lineage (NCBI taxonomy): Eukaryota > Viridiplantae > Streptophyta > Magnoliopsida > Caryophyllales > Amaranthaceae > Amaranthus > Amaranthus cruentus. The sequence goes on along the minus strand of CM033454.1, from coordinate 6,288,294 downwards.
ACGTATAATACACTTTTTTCAACTTTATGTTGATGAAATTTGTATACATTATTGTAGTGGCGAATCAAGAAAAAATAAGTAATGCAATTTAAATGAGGAAAAATTATCTAGAATAATCCAAACTATTCATGATTTTACTATAATAATTCCACCTATTAATTAACCATGAATAATCCCAACTTTGAGGGGCATTTTCTATGAGTAAACCCGGTGACCGGATGACTTGTTATAGCAAGTTTTATTTTTTAAAAATAAAAATTAAATTAAAATAAATTATCGAAAAAAATGTTAAAAAAATATTCATAAAAAATTATGATTTTTTTAATGTTTAGAATTTTTTACGTAAATTTTCAAAAATATTTTCTAATATTAAATTAATATTAAATTAATTTTTTTGGTGAATTACCTACTATAACAGGTCATCGGGTTACCCAAGTTTACTCTAGGAAAATACCCCTCAAAGATGGGATTATTCATGGTTAATCAATAGGTGGGATTATTGTAGGAAAATCATGAATAGTTTGGATTATTCTAGGTAATTTTTCCTTTAAATAAGACAATTTATATGGTTTTGATCCCTAAACATATATATATGAAATGCGCGCGTAATATTTGATTTTATTTTGAATTTAAATGATGTCAGTAACATCATGTTAGATTCGTCATTGATGTAAGTGCAGGAATAAAGCCTTTTGTGACTCTTTTACATGGCGATCTTCCTCAAGCTTTAGAAGATGATTATGGAGGTTTCTTAAGTACAAGTATAATGTAAGCTACACTCTTTGGCTTTGATTATTAGCTAAGAGTGTATTACCATTATATCACGAATTTTAATCATCTGCTTAAACTTTTTATTCATGTTATGAAGTATAATAATAAAAGTATAAAAAGATTGAAAAACTAATTACTTCTATGTTAGCAACATATAAGTAGTGGGATCATATTAAAAAATAGAAATGAGATTAATTTATTATGATGAATTAAAATGAAAAATAAAACAAATTAAGTGGAAATGCAAAGTTGTTAACATTGCGATTCTAGTTAGAATCGTTTAGAAGGGTAGAATCAAATTGGTAGAATCGTAGATTAGAATCGCGATTTTAACAACAATGAGTGGAATAAATAGAAATAAACAATTTATTTGACATAAGTAATACTACCGTTCCTGGTTCCTAACATAATAATTCGGAACAAAATTATTCTTGATCATCTTGATGGAAATTTTTAATTAGTCATTCTCATGTCACACGTATACTAGATTGTGATATTTTTTTAAAATTTGATATATTTTATTAGATCAACGTATATAATCTCATTCCATAGATACTAATAGGTGTAATTCGTTAAATTTTTTATTTCGTATTTTTTTTCTATTTACAGAAATGATTTTAGAGACTATGCCGAACTATGCTACAAAGAGTTTGGGGATAGAGTTAAGCATTGGATGACAATAAATGAGCCACTTTATTACGACTTAATTGGTTATGCAGTTGGACAAGGCCCACCGAGCCGATGTTCAAAGTGGCTTAATCTCAATTGTACTGGTGGTGATTCTGGAACTGAGCCTTACATTGTTGCTCACAACCTACTTGTTGCTCATGCAGCTGCTGCCAACTTATATAAACATAAGTATCAGGTCAATTTATTACTCGATTCGATCTACCTTTTGTTGAAAGTTAACTCACACGTGAACCCAAATCGAAAAAACTGACTAACATATAAGTTTGATAAGGTTTTTCCTATTATTATCAATCAATTTTAGGAATGATCTTATTGGATATATGTGCAGTTAACACAAAGCCGATGGTTTCTAATTAGCTGGAAACTAAAAAATCTAGGCCTTCCACAAAAAGTAACCAATGGGAAGTTGACTGACGTAAAAGTTGGGCTACTCTTTCTATTATCAATTGACTTTAGAATAAAACCTTATAATTGCCTTTACGATTAAAGCCAAAGGATGTTGAAATGTATATAATTTTGATAAGCTATTATTGAAAAAATGCAGGCATCTCAAAAGGGAAAAGTTGGGGTAGTGTTGGCAACAAATTGGTACGTGCCTTTATCGAATTCTAAGCAGGACCGCGACGCTACTCAACGAGCACTTGATTTCACAATTGGATGGTACTTTATTTAATTCTTGCTAATCAATTTTATTTAAAAAATTATTATATAAAGCAGTCTTATTATATATTAATATATTGGTTATATAACATAACTAATACATATTTTGAGAATTTGTTTTGAGGTTGTGTTATTTAAAGGCGGTCTTTCACAACTAAAAGAATAATTGATTTTATTTTAAGAATTTCTTTAGTGGGCTTGATTAAGTTCAATGTTATTGCATTTATATATCCTTGATGATTATGTAGCAATTTTATGTGAAAAACTATTACACATTTATCATATAGATTAAAAACTAATATCACTCTTTTCGATGGGTTGAAAATTTATAGTTAATTAATTTCAGATTGAAAGTGACTAAAGTAAAATGTCTCATCAAATCATTTGCACCTCTTGTTTATGTGAAATTGCATATAACATTTGCTATTAAGGATCAATCAGATTCAATCTCGTTGTTAATTATGTTAGAGTATATAATGTATCCTGGGGCCTCAACCATTAGCTTAAGCTTTTGGTTGAGTTGGTTCCTTGACATGGTATCAAAAGCCAATGTGACAAGAGGTCGAATCTCAATCATCTCTCATTTAAAGTGGAATATTCAGCACATATGTGTATCCACACTTCTAGCCCAATGGGCTCTCGTGTGAAGGGGTCTGTTAGAGTATATAACGTATCCTGTGGCCTCAATCATTAGCTTAAACTTTTGGTTGAGGTTGTTCTCCCAATCTTCATAATAGATGGAAGCGACATTACATCTCAATCCCATACACAAAAATGTCAAATAATCAAATACTCCCTCTACCCCTTTCTTATTGTCCACTTTCTAGTGGGCACGCAAATTAAAAAAAATGGTAGTAAGTTATTTTAAGTGATTATAATAATTATAAAGATGATAGTTGGGGTATTTAAGTGATTATAATAATTGAAAAGGTGGTAGGTGGGGTATTTTAAATAATATAAGTTGGGGTAGTTGGGGGTATTTAGGTAAAAAATCTTTGCCAAAAATAGAAAGTGGACAATTAGAGTGAACTAACCAAATAAGGAAAGTGGATAATAAAAAAGAAACGGAGGGAGTAATATTTTATCAATTGCTTGATTGATAAATTTGTAATGTGTATTATACTAGGTTCATGGACCCTTTGACAAGAGGAAAATATCCACAAAGCATGAGTTATTTAGTGAAGGATAGATTGCCAAAATTCACAAAGGAGCAATCAATGATGATAAAAGGTTCATATGATTTTCTAGGACTTAATTATTACACAGCATCATATGCGGCTAATGCTCCTTCATCGTCAACCAATGGTTCAAGATTTAGTTACCTTTCCGATTGGCATGGTACCTATACAAGTAAGCATTTCAAACAATTTGATATATTATGATGTTATATATACTTCTCTCCATTCCGAAATCTAATTATGGGGATGTTTGATAATTTAGTTATTGGTAAGTTTAATTGACTTGTTTGACTAACTTGTAGTATTTTTTATTTTTATTGGTTGTTATTCTAGCGATAACAGTATAATTCAGTTGTTGATTGAGATATGTGATAAAATTATTTAGGGAAATTCCACATGGTAGCATTCAGTTTTAATGAAATGCCAGTGGTAGCACTTTTTAAAGAAAATTCCACATGGTAGCATCCAGTTTATGCACTATCTAATTGTCGTAGCATTTTCTATTAAGTTCTTGTTAAATTCCGTTAAATTCATCATTTTGCAAGTTTTTTTCCACATGGTAGCATTTAGTTTTTGTAAATTTACCATTTTAACTTTTAATTCACCATTTTAAAGTTTAATTCACCGTTTAATACATTAATGCTCATAAATGTTTAATAATTTTATTGAAAAATTATAAGAAACTATCTAATCGGGTCGAAACAAGTACTTATTCACCTATTTTTCGATACGTAAACTGAAAAAGATATTTGGCGTCATTTTTACCCATCATAACGATTTTTTTTCAAAAAACGGACGCTGCAATTATCCTTATGGGGTAACTCTTTCGAAAATCCGGTCGAAGCAAGTACTTATTCGACTATTTTCCGATACGTAAACCGAAAATGATATTTAACGTCATTTTTACCCATCATAACGATATTTTTTTGAAAAAACGGACGTCGCTACTATCCTTATGGGATACTCATTCAAAAATTCGAAAGAAACAAGTACTGAAAGAGTAATTGTTTTGACCAATGAATTAAACATTAAAATGGTGAATTAAATGTTAAAATTATTTTTTCGTAAAATTATTTGACATTTATATTTTTTTCCATAAAATTATTAAACATTTATGGACGTTAATGAATTAAACAGTGAATTAAACAATAAAATGGTGAATTAAACAAAAACTTGATGCTACCATGTGGAAAAAACTTACAATGTGATGAATTAAACGAAATTTAACAAGAACTTAACGGAAAATGCTACGGCAATTAGATAGTGCATAAACTGGATGCTACCATGTGGAATTTTCTCTAAAAAGTGCTACCATTGGCATTTCATTAAAACTTGATGCTACCATGTGGAATTTCTCAATTATTTATTAACAGTTGATTGTTTATTTGAAAAAGCTAGCAAATAAGCCAATTAAAAGAGCTTTTTAGAGTTAGCTTAAAAATTATTTATCAAACGGATCTTTTGATTGTTTGATCAATCCACAAGATAACAGTAAAAAAAACTGACAAGTAGGATTGAAAGACAACTACCAAATAAGATTAAACGGATAGGCAACGTAAGTTGTATTCTTTTTCCTCTGTCTCCATCAATCTGCACCACTTTCTATATTATTTTGTCTCCCTCATTTTATATGCTCTTTCCTTTTTGATAATAGTCTTGATCTTTCTTTAATCTCATTTACAAATTTATTATCTTTCTCCATCTTAATTACTCATTTTTATCATCTTTTTAGTTTTTTTTGTCTAATTCTTCAACACAATTCCCCTTTTCCATTAATTTCACCTATAAAAGTATTGTGCGTATTCTCATAGTGACAGACGGAGTACTGGTTAAGAGTAGAAAATATACATATATTGTTGCACAATACTAATAAGTAATAACTATCTATCATTGTTGCAGATCAACGTCATGGAATTCCCATTGGTCCCAAAGTGAGAATAACTGATAACAATTATCTTTAATTATATACTCCATATTTCTTGTTTTTATTGCATTAATAAGTTCAATTTCAGGGTGCTTCTGATGGATTTAACATCTATCCTAGAGGAATAAGGGACCTTTTACTTTACATGAAAAAAAAGTACAAAAAACAAGTGATATATATTACCGAAAATGGTACTTGAAATTTCTTAACAATGTTTAAATTTTTAAAATAGACAAGCTATATCCAAAAATATATATTTTCATTATAATTTTTCTTGTAATTTTAATTTGTGTACAGGTGTTGGTGAACAAAATAATGCCTCATTATCACTCAAACAGGCCCTAGATGACACAATAAGGATAAGCTACCATCACCATCATTTGCATTACCTAAGAGAAGCTATTTTGTAAGTTCCTTATGACTAGTTTCGACCAGTGTTTTTGCTACATTTTGATTATGGGCACTATTCATTATTCAAGATGATTAATATATTGCGGTTAATGTGTAAGTAATCACGTACAACTTTCATAATATTAACTTTTTATAATTTTTAAATATGTATAATTCAACATATAAATTAACAAGATAACACATTGCATTGCGTAAAAAGTTAAATGTAGCAAGTATAATGGAACGGTGGAATTAAGTATATTTTGTTTTCTTTGTTAGAAAATAACTCATTTGTGATCTTATATTGACGAATTAGAGAAAATTATCTACTAACATATAAGCTTAATGGATTATTTTTCCTATTACTAATTAATTTTAGGAGTGGACCTCATCGCATTTTTATGTAGTCAACTCTCCTCGTATATTGTGGGTCATGTCACTATATATGTTTTAGTAAGCTTAATTTTGAGTCATCTAGTATTAACTTAATAAAAAAACTTTTTGTTTTTTTTGAAGCGAATCTAAAAATTCATGACAAAAGTATCGTACAATATCTACAACAAAGTAATGATCGATCAAATAAATAACAAATTTAACTAAAAACAAAATTCTATATAAAAAAAGTCACGATCATTATAAATGAAATCTAACACTAAAGTCTTTCCTCTACTACATCGTTGTTTGATACAATCTCATTCAAGGGGTCTTTAGATCAGGTGTGACTTTGAAATAGAGATAAGTTTGATATCATTGACCGTATAAGCAAATTTGACACCAATGATGACGTCATAAACCTTTTTACCATCAAATTGATAACAAGACTCTAAACTCTCACCATGAGAGACTTCAAGACCCAATATATGGATAGATCGAATCCAATAAATAGATATAACAACTCTATAAATATAGAGAATCTATTTTTTTTATAACTAAAAATGAAAAAAACAACGAGGTTGAAGACTTACCGTAAACCATAAGGATGATAGTAACCCTAAAACTACACTTTATGTTGTAACTTGTAACGAAACATTTCGTTTATTTTTCTTATTATAAATATATATATTTATCAAAGTCTATTTTTTTTTTATTAATATAAAATTTTTTGTGCAGAAGTGGTGTTGATGTAAGGGGATACTTTGCATGGTCATTGTTGGATAACTTCGAATGGGGTTTAGGTTACACAATCAGATACGGCCTACACTTTGTTGATTTTCGTAATGGGTTGCAAAGATACCCTAAAAGCTCTGCTTTGTGGTTCAAAAGTTTCTGTAAAAAACAGACCATATAATCTCATTTAATTTCTTACTGCTCGTTTGCTTGTTGATCACTCTTATTATAAGCCAATGTGTATCAAAATCCACTTAATTAATAAGCTTTCTGTATCAGAATTTGTTAAGATGTAAACTCAAATATCATCGTTATCTGATTAATAATTAAGAAATTGAAGATTAAATATGTTTAGGAAAGCATAGTATTCTTATTATGCAAGTTTTTCAAAAGTGTCTTAGTAATAGATTGTGAAAAGAGAGGTATTAACTTCAAAGGATCGCTAAATGAAGTTTAATTGGAAGTTTGTGTTATGTCAATGTGTAGGAATAAAATAATGTAAGTTAGTGATGAATGAAAATAATAAAGAAATAATCAAGATAAAGATTTTAAAGTGGTTCACCAATCTTGGACTACATCCATCATCAACCCTGGAACTATACAGCTAGTCTCTTGAAAGACCGTCTTTTTGAGAGACGTATTTCAAGCCCAACCCATTAAAGATTAATATCTATTTACCGTATTACCAAAAAGCGTTTGTGACTCAATGGAAAGAACATCTGCGTGTGGAGTAGAAGGTATTGGGTTCGACCCCTACTGAGCGTAGATATCGATTGGGGGGTTTCTTGACTGCACGCATCTCTCTTTACTCCCTTCTTGGGGGAACGAGTATGATTTGTCTGCATTTTTCAGGAAAAATAAAAACCCCCACCTAGACCCTGCCTTGTGTAGGATACTGGGAGTGTACTTTACTAACTTACTGTATTCTTAATGCTTATTTACATTATCTTTGATGCTAACTTACCGCATCCTTAATGCCTACTTTCATTATCTTAAATATTTATTTACACCATTCTTAATGCCTACTTAGAATATTTTAAAGAGACAAACAAACAAGGTAGTGTTTGGCAACAAGGAATTTATTTGAAAATAGGAAATTCAAATTTGGTATTCAAATTCAAGAATTGTAAATGACACCTAAACACTTAGAATTTGCAAATTTTAATACTTGAACAATTTTACATTACTATTGAACTTCTATGTAGAATTGATTCAATTTCATATTTCCAAATTCAAGATTTGCCAAACATGATATTTGGGGCAATTCAATATTTGGAAATGAATTCCAAGTTGCCAAACATACCATAAAAGAATTACAAAAGAAGATTAGTGTAGGGTAAGAGAGAAGCTAATTAGAGAGTAATTACATAAGTAATGAAGGTTTCTTTTAGATGAGACTTTGGTGCACATAATTGTAACATCCCGGGCCTAATGGACCACCGGTGACTACTCATGGAGACTGTAGACTGGCCCCACAGACCAACACAAGTCTTTCCAGCGCACTTTGGCCTTACTCGTGCGCACCCGGGAAAACTTCCCAACAGGTCACCCATCCTAAGATTGCTCCCCAACAAGGTGCATCTTCTTTTCTAGGGAGCCCATTTGCTAAAAACTCCACAGTTAAGCGTGCTTGGTGGAGAGCAATCTTAGGATGTGTGACCTCCTGGGAAGTTTTCCTGGGTGCGCATGAGTGAGGCCAAATTGCGCTGGAAAGACTTGTGTTGGTCCATGAGGCCAGTCTACAATCTCCATAAGTAGTTACCGGTAGTCCGTTGGGCCGGGATGTTACAATAATAACCTAGCATGCAAGGGGTATTTATAGAGGAATTAATGAGACAAAGTGGGGCAACAACTAAGAGAGACAACAAAAAACGAGACAGAGGCTAGCAGCAGGTTGTTGTTCTATTTTCTTTTTGCTTAACTTTCCTATCCCATATATTCCACAGTCTCCTATGCCTCTTAAAACTTGTACTCTAAACCTCACATGTCAAGGCTATAATACTACCAGTAGTACAATGTACTATTTGATTCCCATACAACCAATCACAAATATGTGATGTGTCCTCTTCTAACTACACTAACATTTGATTAATTTCCTTAATCTTATTCTTGATTACTTGGTGAATTTAATTCGCACACTCCTAATAAATTGTTCATATTTTTATCCCCTAAGTATTAGTGAGAGTTCTCATTAATGATAGAGGAAGAGTTTGAGAGTTCTTCGATCAATGCTTGCAAAATTTGTTATTGATAATAATATAAGGGTGAGAATATAATTTTTTAAAGTCTTATTAATAATTAGTTTTAACTATTACTAAAAATATAAATCTTTATGTGCCAATATATGTTGTTTTTTCAACAATTTTCCTCACATGTGAGCCTATTTTTTAATTGGCAGAAATGTTATTCTTTTTGAACTCACACATTATTTTTATTATGAAAGCCCGAGATTTATTTCCCAATTGATTGGAAATTATTGGCTCTGATAACATGCTAAATTTATCGTCAGCAAGTCATTGGTGTGGACTGAGATGCTATAACAAATTTGGCTTCAAAGAATGCCAAAGTCTTCGGTAGCAAGGAGCTTTCATCTAGTCAACTAGCTAATATCATCATTTTTTATGTTGTTTTTAGACTTGATGATAGTAGGAAGAATTTTTGCATTGTTTATTTCAGTTGGCAGTGGTGGGGGTTGATCTAGTGTAGCTTTTTCTTGGCTTTGGTTGTCTGTAACTTCCCTTTCGTGGTAGGAAAGTGTTTCTTTTATAGCTTAGATTGTAAAAAAAAAAATTGAGTTTATATATCAAGTCACGTTAATTTAAAAATAAAATATTTGACAATCTAATTTATAACTTTTGATCGAGTTGTACTTGATTTCGATTATTGAGATCCATTTTGAACTACACTTATGACTAATGGGCCGGAGCCCATCGGGGCGCCGAATCCAACCCGTAATTTTAAGGGTTTAAAGTGGGTTGGGTTGAATACGGGGTGGATTACAAACAAACCTTATTTAATATACAAGGGGCGGACTGGATAAGGGTTTAGAGTTGTACAGTGCAATGAGTTGTGATGTTATCATAAACACTAAACAGTACCAAACAATAAATAGCAATCATGTCTGGTAGGTTTTTTTTTCTTTGAAATAATGTCTGGTAAGCTTCATACTCCTATAATTAGATATTGTTCCGTTTAATAATCACTTCCTTTGTAAGTTAATTTATTAAATCTATCTTCGATTAAATTTCTAATTTTGTTTGCGACTCTTGCTATATGTTGATGTTATAGTCATTTTTTTTGTTATTATGAATTTTTCTTGCAATTAATAAATGATATTTTATTTATATTTCAAGATATACTTTCTCCGTTTGTTAATGAAGTTCCCACAAGGATTGTTTAAGAAAAATAAAATCTTTTAAATGGTGGAAATATTATTTTTTTTAATGTATGATAAATTTGATGGAGGAAAAGTGGGGATGATGAGCAAATTTTAATTAACCGCAAGCGCACGGTGTACGCGTAGTGCGGGTCGAACACAAGGAGGCTAGATAATTCTAAATTGTATGTTTTATGATAAACAAGACAAGAGTCAAACAAGAATATGGGTTTTGTATCTAATCCTAGGGTGCAAGAAACTAAAACAAGTATAATACTGGCGATGTTAAAACAAGATATGACAAACACTAGGGATTCGGGCATCACCTAATTCTAACATGGAATTCAATCACTCTCATGATTGTATGGAATTGAGCCATTGACATAATCGAACGTGATCTAATTAATCTCAAGCTTCCGCTCTGTTGAATAATATCGATTTAAGGCCAACTAGTATTAATCCTCAAACTTCCGTTCTATTGGTTAATACTAGAAGGAGTTTAACTTAAATATATCTCAATCCTAAATTAATCCTAATCTCAAACTTCCGTTTTATTGAAAAGGTTAATAAAGATATTTAAATCAAGATTCATTAAGCATAGGTTCAGTCATATGCTCAAATCGCACACAATCAATTAATAAAATATCAATCCATGCTTCGAATTAGGAATTTTACCCTAACCCTAGATAAGAAAACTACTCACTATGCATATTAATGGAAAACATATAGAAAATGATGAACAAGAATGAATAGCAAAATGATAACGCAAGAAAACTTACAAATCTGGAAGATAACATAAACTAGATATAAGAAATCCAAATGCCGTAATAAATTCTTCAAAGAAAGCTTCAGGAATCCAAAAGTATGGTGCGGGAATTGAAATTACAATAATGAAAGTATAGGAATTGAAATTACAATAATGAAAGTGCTAGAAAATTGAAATTACAATAATGAAAGTGCAAGGAAATTGAAAGAAAACTAAAAGGAAATGCAGAAATAAAAATGGTCTAAGACTGAAAAATAGTAATAGTAACCGCCATTATATATAATGGCTCCAAAAATTGGGAAGAAAAACCGTCAAAAGTGCATTCTGACGGAAAAGCGACGAGCGTCACTTTTCAGGCGACGAGTGTCGCTTAGTGTTTGACTGGCGAACTTTAAATGGCCTCCATTTCTTGCACGGTTATCAGATATGGACATATAGTATACCGTTGGAAAGCTCTTGAAGTCTACTTTCCAATGCCGCAAACCTTGCATCAATTTGATCTCTCTATCAAAAGTTATGGCCAAAAGAGTGAGCATATATCAAATTTCACTTCCAAACTTTTGTCTTTTAAGCACTTTTCCATTCTTTTATCTTTTGCCCATCTTCATTGTCAAACATCTTCGAACGAGCAACGATCTCTTCACATATTTTAGGGGTCTTAGGCTATTTCTCCAAGACTTCACCCTCTTATCACTCCGGGACCTAATAAAAACTCCAATTTCGCCTCATATATTACATAAAATATAAAATTAAGCTCATGAGACAAAAATTGCAACAAATCACTAATAACATTCCTAAATCCCACTAAAACTACGTATAAGAAGCATAAAAATGATACGGATAAGCGCAAATAATTGCACTTATCAGGGGGACCAAACACATTAAAAAATTATTAAAAGAAAGTTAGTGGATAAAAATGGTAACCACAGCTATTAAAAAATACTCCCTCCGCCCCCTTTTTATTGTCCACTTTCTTGTGGGCACCCAAATTAAGAAAATGGTAGTGGGGTATTTTAAGTGATTATAATAATTGTAAAACTGGTAGTTGGGGTATTTAAGTGATTATAATAATTGAAAAGGTGGTAGATGGAGGTATTTTAAATAATATAAGTTGGGGTAGTTGGGGGTATTTTGGTAAAAAATCTTTGCCAAAAATAGAAAGAGGACAATTAAAGTGAATTGACTAAATAAGGAAAGTGGACAATAAAAAAGAATCGGATGGAGTATATTTTTATAAAGTTATTGAAAAAAATGTGAGACGCAAAAACAATATAAAAATGTTAAAATAAAATTAATGGAAAATACATGGGGATGATAACTGATAAGCATTATTAACATACTCCATTAAAATGATGATAGAGTTAGACAAGGTTAATTTTGACTAAAATTTAAGATATATATTGAAAGATTTTTTGTGGAAACAATAAATAAAACAATTAAAACTAACAAATCGGAACAACTTTAAAGAACGAAGGGAATATTTTTTTATTAATGTTCATCTTATTTTGTTGTAATGTTTTATAAGACTAATCTTTTATTTAGTAATAAAGCAATATGGATACTGACAAAAAATGTGAAGCAGAGCGACTAAAATTATTGAGGAAAACGAATCAGTTTCAATGCAATTGAGATGTTGATCATAATATTTTTTTTCTTATTTTTTTTAAAATAATAACTTTAGGCAGTTGCTCTTGCACAATTACTTTGAGGAGACAATAAATATGTAATAGTATAATTTGATCTCCAATCGGAAACTTATATTTAATTGCTAATATTGTAATCGAATAATGAAAACGAGTCGAGTTGGGTTGGATTGGGCCTATTAAGTCCGGCCCGTTTAAGCCCACATTCGAATTTTCATGACCCGACCTGGCCCGACCCGTTTTCATTGAAATCCGGCCCGACCTTTATCCGCCCCATTGCACAGGCCTACTTATGACCCGTAATAGTCCTCTAAATTCTTGATTTGATGAATATTAATTGATTAAAACCAAAATTATTTATCTATTCATAATATATGGACAGTTACATACAATCTGAACTATTAGATTTGTTTTTCTTTTAAACAATTTAATTAAATTTATTTATTGATTTATATCAAAATTTTAGCAAAGTAGTGTACTAGTATATTTGCAATAGGAAATTATTAGAATCTCAAAACAATTGGCGGGAGATAGTCATCCACAACCATATTCGCGTATGCTTGTCCACACTGAATCATTTCTATTACTTCTTCCTTCGAAAACCCTAATTTCCGACAAATCTGAAAAAATATTGGGTTTACCAAAACCCTGAAAATTATCAACTAAACTTCGATTCAATGGATTCCGACGATAGCAGTGATATTCCAAATGTATCGAAAAAAGGGAAATCCAAAACTTCAAGTAAAGCAAAAGCAAGTGTTCTCAAGCAGAGTAAGTTAGAATTCCCTCCTTTTTCATGGTTCAAACTTGTTTTCATGTGATTTAGGGTTGTGCTTGATGAATTTAATATTTTGGATTGGTAGAGTCACCTGCGGAATTCTTTGCGGAGAACAAGAATATTGCTGGATTTGACAATGTATGTTCGAGCTCAATTTGTGATCTTTGAATTTTTTGAGTTAATTTGAAATGTTTTGAATTTTAAAGAAAAAATCATGACGATTTGATATGTGCTTAAGTTAATTCGAACATCTAGACTATTTAACAAATTTTGCAGGAAATAGTATTCTTATAGTGAACTAGCCTTTTTTTTTTCCTAAAGTAATTCGTTTGGACCATGGAAATGACTTTATTTCATAGATGTGTTATGACGCAAGTTGTGTATTGTTTCTCTTTGTTTATATATCTTCATCATCATCATTCATACCCAGTGAATATATGAATGCTCCTAGTTTGATCATATAATTAGTTTTTAGTTAATGTAATGGGAAGTATTAGTGTGTGCTATCATAGGTCTTTCATTATCCTAAAGGGTCTATTTTCTTCAACTTAAAAGTACTGTTCTCTTCAACTTGATTAAAACTGCTTATTTTCATTGCTAATATGATTATAAGTCAGTACTTGCAAGTAATTGTTCACGAACATTTTTTGTGTGTTCAATTTGGAAAAATCTATTGGAAGAGTTGATATATTATATTTCTCTTATAGCCTGGCAAGAGCTTATATACTACCGTGAGAGAGTTGGTTGAAAATGCCCTTGATTCTGCAGAGTCTATATCTGAACTTCCTGTTGTGGAGATTACAATGTAAGTTATTTCAGTTTGTGATTATGTTGGGAATGTATTGATGACATAATTTAACCCGTTTATTATGCTGATGTGTTTACTGGAGTTTTTTAGCATGTAATTTAGTACTTTTACTTATGTCAATGCAGTGAAGAGATAGGGAGAAGTAAGTTTAACTCGATGATTGGTCTCGTTGATCGCGAGCGAGTTGATGAAGAGCTCTATGATGATTATGAGACTGAAAAAGCCCGTGAGGTGTGTGAGCTTCTAGTGTTTTCTCGAAAGATGCACATGTTAGTTTAAGCATGCCTACATCGGTCGAGGTTAAAGCATATTTCTTGAAATGTCCATTTTATGACTATTTGAACTTATGCCTTATTCTTGAGTTTTCTTTGTAAATTATGGTTTGGAATTACTTGTTCCTGAGTAAGTCATGACTGAGAAAGATCCTAGTATTTGAAGTAGTTTTTTGTGTATATATGTAAATGACACCTCGGACTTAAGCTCTGTTTTATATAAGGATTACGCTGAATATTATGTTAAATTTCTGTTCCTGTATTGTTTGTTGTTTACTCAGAAACGTCTGGCAAAAGAAGCTCGTGAACAGGAAATGCTAGCAAAAAGTGTTGCGTTAGGGAAAAAAGTTAAAGAATCTGCTGCTAAAGTTGGGAAAGGTCGAGGTGAAGCCACCTTTTTCAGGGTGATTTGTAAGGTGCTTCATGTGTAAATCTTTTTTCCCTGGTTATATGCTCATCGCAAGAGCCGTGCTGATTTTTTTCTTAAATAATATCCTAGCTATTATTTTGATGAACTTCCCTCCCATTGCAGGATAATGGAAAAGGAATGCCACATGATGACATACCTAACATGTTTGGGAGAGGTGTTATGCTTATTCTTGTATAAATCCACTTTATTTCCGAGCTTTTTTGTTTGTGATGATTATTTTTTGATTTGTACGCAGTTCTATCTGGAACAAAATATGGGCTGAAACAAACACGTGGGAAATTTGGACTGGGGGCTAAGATGGTGAGTGTAGGCTTTTGATATTTGCAGCGGCAGAAACTTTAACTCTGCTGTTGTTTTTTTGTTCCTGTACATAGCAACATTTAAGTTATGTCTTCAGGTATGAGGTGTTTTGTAGCTCGTCAAGTCAAGCTTTACACCTTTAAGCTGTAGGCTTATGTGAAACATATCAAATTCTTGTAGGCATTGATTTGGTCCAAGATGAGTACCGGATTACCTATAGAGATCTCATCAGCGATGAAAGGTCAAAATTATCAAACATTTTGCAGGCTGGATATTGATATTCATCGGTAAGATTGAAATTGAGTAAAATCATTGGTTTTTTCTTGTATTTTTATAGTTCTTATGTTTTTTCGTAACAATAATGAAGACTGATCAATTAGTGTCAACACTCCTATGTGAAGTATCTTTGATCCTTTGTGTGATGGTTTCCATCTAGGAATATACCACATATTCATTTACATGAAAAACGTGAAAATAAGGGACGTTGGCATGGAGCTGAAATTCAAGTTGTCATTGAGGGAAACTGGACTACCTACCGGGTATATGTCACTGACTCACTGGTGTCTTTTAGTCTTAATCAAGTCATGGCTTTGTCTTCTTTAACTTCTTATTCTTCAATAATACCATTCCCGTATTTTGTAATAATTTGTAACATGTTGCTTATGCAGTCTAAGATATTGCATTACATGCGTCAAATGGCTGTCATCACACCTTATGCTCAATTTCTATTCAGATTTGTCTCAGAAGCATCCGAGTATGTCATCTATTCATTCTTTTTTAATCTTCATCTCTCTCTCTTTATTGTTGTGGCACTGTCATTTACACAACAGAACTCAGGCAGTCAGGCTGTTCCCCAAGGACAGCCTAATCAAACTCTTGATGAGTATTTTGTCATTTTCCAGAATCTATTTTTATTTTTTTTGCAGTAAAAATGTGACTGTACAATTTGCGCGAAGAACAGACGTAATGCCCCCAGTACCAATGGAGACAAAATACCATCCATCTGCTGTCGATCTATTACTCATTAAGCGGCTTATTGGAGAAACATCAAAGCAGAATCTGTTACAATTTCTTCAACATGAGTTTGTCAACATAGGAAAGCCTCACGCTGAGCGTTTGATTGGTAAGTGTCATATTTTAGAGTTTAGTAGATTTTGATGCTCAAAGTTGAGTTTCATGCAGAAGTTCCAGTGTATTTTTTATTCACCTATCGCAGATGGCCTTTATAAGCTCTTTTCCAATGGCATCACAGATGCTTAGAGGTATATAATATGATGATTGATGATGCATTCAATTTGCAGGTGAAATGGGTCCAGAATTCAGCCCAAAAATGGCTGTAAAATCACTGACCTCACAACAAATAGTTCGTATTCACCAGTTGTTTCGGCAGGCTAAATTTGGTGATCCGAGTGGTGATGTAAGCGTCTTGGTCTTTACTTAATGTTCATAATTTTGTGTCATCTTTACATTTTTTAATGTACCTCGAAACTATCTGCAGTGTCTCAGCCCTGCTGGGGAGTACAATCTTCGTTTAGGAATTATAAAAGAGTTGCATCCGGACATGGTTGCTACTTACTCAGGCAGGTTTGTATGAACCTTGGATATCTACTAAAATTTTCTCCTTTCAATGTGTATTAGGATTAACTTTCATCAATCTGTATTGCTGAATAATATCAACTTCTTTGTGAAAATATATAATTGTTGAATGTAATTCGATGCAGTGCTCAAGTATTTGAAGGCCACCCTTTTCTTGTTGAGGCTGGAGTCAGTATTGGTGGCAAAGATGTGAAACAAGTAATTTGCTGCATCTGTTTTGTTAATTTTTTTTCAGTGAAGTTGACTGGTTGAGAAGTGCTGTAAACTGGAAACTACTTAGGATTGGGAAGGAATACTGTTGATTTAGTTTTGGATAGACCAGAATTGAGTGCAATGTGCTAGGCACTGCTTTGGGTTTCGTATTTTCATCATAATGATTTTATATGGTGAAAAAGAATCGTTTTTGTGTCACATGTGCTTTTGATTGATAAAATTTCGCAAGGGCCTTAATTATTAGGCTTGTTGCATTTAATGTAATATTTGCTGCCACTTTTAATATTAGATGGATTGATGCTTGGTATTTGCTTCTCTCGTCTTATGAATCTCTAATTCTTACTCTATTATAGGGTTTAAACATTTTCCGGTTTGCTAATCGCATTCCCCTTCTTTTTGAGCAAGGTGCCGATGTTGTCACAAGGACAGCTTTGAAGAGAATCAGGTAAATGCTTATTCTTCATTGCTTTTCCCGTGCCTGAAATTTTGGGGGTGTTAAGCCAAGCTTTAGGAGAGTTTCTAAGACCCAGCAGCAGAAACTAGGATAAATACCATATTTTTCAGAAATATGCTTCTATTGGGGAAGCTAAAAAGTGTGTCTAAGAGGGCTTGAAGTAGATGCTCCAATTTAGTGCTTCTCAAATTGTTTTTTCTGGGAGCTAGTTCTTGCCTTTAATGAAGTGTATTGGTTATAAAAAATTATACCCTTGTTCCAATCTAAATCCCTACTCCCTCTCATCTCCCATGTGTCCATAAATTTCTGTCACCTCTTAAGAAAAACACATCTCCAAACATTTTTTAACATACTCTGTAACTGTTTGGACTTTGGACAATTGAAGGTTAATAGCTTTTCGGTGAAAAAAGTTTCCACTTTTCACTACCAAAATTTTTGATATTATTTTCAATAAAATTTTATTTCGTCCTTTTCATTGGGCAATATGAGATGAATGATATATCATTTTGTTTAAAAGAGTCCTTTGAGTTGTTGCAACTTGTATTGCTTTGTTAATGGATGTAGTTAGGGTGTGTTAAATGTTTTTTTGAAAGTCTTTTTAACTTGCTCTTATAAGGTTGGATCTTTTTATTATTTCTTAGATTTCATTTTCCAATCCTGTGGCCTAGCACTTTTGTATTTTGTGTTTCTCCAGAATGTTTCTGCAGAACTTCTTTTATGATACAAAAGTTATTTTTTAGAAACTCAGCCAAACATTTGCTATGGTAGACATAATATCTCACTGAGATTATTTGACAGTTGGAACAATTATAAGATCAATCACACTCAGGATAAAATCGGAGTGTTTGTGAGCATTGTCAGCACTAAAATCCCCTTTAAAGGAACTGGAAAAGAATACATCGGTGATGACATTAGTGAAATAGCTGCTGCAGTCAAGGTGAGGTATCTGTTCCTTTTAGGTGTAGTTTCTTTATGAAGTTAAAATTTTATGTTGAACACCGGATCTCATTCAATGGCATCTTTGCAGTCTGCTATTCAGCAATGTTGTATCCAATTAAAGTCCAAAATCGTGAAGAGAATACAGGCTAGGGAACAGCAGGAAAGAAAACGAAATATGAGCAAGTTAATAGACTTGTCTTACCTTGTAGTTTACTTCTACTTTCTGTTAGTATGCCCTGTTAATTGCTCACTCGCAATGTGTTTGTAAATGCTAGATACATTCCTGATGCTGCAAATGCTATCTATGATGTGCTCAAAGAGGCGGCACAATTGCATACATCAAAGAAGAGAAAATACGAAGGCGAGGATGCAGAAATATTGAGTAAGGTGGCCACTCGTGCTTTGACAATAGAAACACTGAAAGAGAAGCTCGCCAGACACGTTGAACAGGTGAAGTTATCATCAATATCTATTTCGGGCCTATGGAAAACTAGGGTTTTGGTCTTGCTTCAACTTTGTTTCTTGATACTATTGCAGTGTAAAATCATTCCACATTTTATTCACCTATTGAATTCGTGATTCGCTAAAAATGACCTAGAAATAGTCAAAAACCAACCATAATTGGCTTTTCCTGATTCGCAATTTGCGAGAAGTTTATGGAATCATGTGGCCAGCTCTATATTCTGCATCAAATAAGAATCTAATCAGTATGTTGAAAGTAGAAACAATGTCATGGATGTTATTCCCTTTTTTTTGAACAAGTGTGTTGACAATAAAAATTTTATAGAGCGACTCTCGTGAGAGCATCTTTCAGGAAGATGAACTTAATATAAAGAGCCTATTTATGGGGTATATCTCACGGTGAGACCATCTCATACAAGAATTTTTGATTACGTAAAGATGCAAGAAATATGGGAACAATAAATTTCATTATGTTTGGAGTCTACAATGTGATAAACTGCATTATTTTTTTCATCTTTCATTTTTGAGCAGTAAAAGTATCTGTTTACATTATCCGAAATTTTGATTCTATAGCATAGTTTGATGTTTCTTTTGGATAATGCATTTTGCAGGTGGACTATGAAATGGCTCTAGACTACGCGACACAGACCGGTGTTAGCGAAGAACCTAGAGAAAGTATTCATATACCGCCATTGGAGTGTAAAAGCAACTTCATTGACCTACATGGTCCCGTTTTTGTTTTTCGACTTTTCCGATAGGCAGTGGCATCATCAAAAATCAGTTTACCATTCATTTATAGTTTCTTTCATCAGTGATATGTATACTTGAGAGTAGTTATTAGATTTGTAGACTGTACTTCCTCCCTCACTAAGAGAGTGACAGTTGCATACAGGCGGTTCTTTTCTCTTTTTTTCTCCGATTATGTAAAGCTTGAGCAAATAAAGTGCTGTAGATTGGAATTTGGATGAATTCAATGCTTATTTATTACTCCCTCCTATTCTTTTTAGTAATTTTATTTAAATTTTTACATTTGTCGAAATAATAATTTAATTCTGAATATCTATATTTGTACATGATTAAAAATTATGAAAAAGTTGATATTAGCATTGAGATAAATGAAATAATATCTCACTTAAATATATTTTTAACTTGTGAAATATATTTAAGAATAAAATACTGATGGAAAAAGTACTATGAATAATACAACATTTCATATTTTTCCTAACAACAGTACAAATTGTTAATTAATCATGAATAATGCTACCTTTAAGGGGCTCCTTTGTAATAAATCCCACCCTCATTTTTCGCCTAATCTCTCTAATTCCTATTGTTCAAGAAGCACAATTGTAGCCATTGAAGCTTCCGAGCACTGTTATTTATTATCAAATACTCCCTCCTATTCAGTTCAATTATCCCATTTTTCTGACACTATTCACTCATCACTCTTAATTTGTATTTTACTCTTATTCTATAAGTTAAAACATAGTCATATGGGATCTTGTTTGATTCGTCTCAATACAAGTTCTATAAGTTAAAACATAGTCATATGGGATCTTGTTTGATTCGTCTCAATACAAGGAGTATTAATATTAAATTTTTATAATTTTTAATTAAGAATTATCTGAGTTAAAACATTTTAACGACAAGTGTGAAAAACTAAATGGAACAATAAGGCTGAATAGATGTACTATATATTAACATGGAAGTTTTCTTTTCATATTCGTTTTACATTTGGTTTGTTTCTTTTTAGTTCCTAATTTATTATGCTGAAGAAATCATAGTTAGATTTAACAAAATAACTTCAGTTTATCTGTGAGTAACACAAAGAAATTTAAATTATGACAATTTTAAACTCATTTAATATACCTTAAGATCTTTATTACGAGAGATAATTGATCAGATGGAAGATACGAATATCCCATCACCTAAACTTTTGACATAGTATACAAGTAAAATATATTTTAATTTTATAATATAATGCAAGTAAATAATTTTTAATTTTTGAAATATAGATGTAAGAGTTACTCTTGTAAGAAA